>JAGDQP010012004.1:31313-51450 GCA_022664845.1 Lepisma saccharinum
ATTTATTCGCGTAAAACGAAATACCTTCGTTTGGGAAAGCGCGAACAATATAGAATCTTCCACAAGGTTCGAGAATCTTCCAGATTGTTGTAGAATGTCCCAAGATGCTCGAGAATGTCCCAAGATGCTCGAGAATGTCCCAAGATGCTCGAGAATGTCCCAGGATGCTCGAGAATGTCCCAGGATGCTCGAGAATGTCCCAGGATGTTCCAGAAGATTCTGCACCATCGAAGGGACTTCCTGTACCGGAACGTTCGGGAATGTTCTACAAACCGGAAACTGATGTCCCTGGAACATTCTCGAATGTTGCATTATCTTTTTGTGGTAGGAATACGTTCCAGCTCACAAGGGTATATATAGGCGATGGCGAGACGTATGCATCACTATACTGTTGGAAATCGATTAGAGCCGATCAAGTAAAAGTGAAAATGAAATAAATTTCAGTGAAACTTTTAAACGTAATAAGTGAATGTGCAACATTTTATTCATCCCGCACCAACGGGCGGTTATATCAGCTAGTATATAAATATATGAAAATAACAATGAAATATTTATTGTATTGTCACCTGAGTTACGTTGCTATGCAAAATTTCATCATTGTATGACTTCGGGAGTTAAATTAACGTTTCAAGATTTGAGGACATTACGAACCATTGTGAACTAAAGAAACGAATGTAAAAAGAAGCAACATCTATTCAGGAGGTTTGATCATTATACCAAATTTGGAAACTGTGGTGGGTATCACCACTTCGAAGGCCTTTGGTGTGAAACATAATAAGAGCCAACCCCACGGAATTTTGCTTGCAGAACACAATAAGTTGTTTTCACTTATTTATGATTTCTGTAATAATTCGCACCTTCTGTAAACAATAACACAAATGTAATGATATTTTACATATATTTATGCATTGTTTTAAATGAAGTTCTGC
Source organism: Lepisma saccharinum (assembly GCA_022664845.1). NCBI lineage: Eukaryota > Metazoa > Arthropoda > Insecta > Zygentoma > Lepismatidae > Lepisma > Lepisma saccharinum. The sequence goes on from JAGDQP010012004.1 coordinate 32,243, forward strand.
TTGAAAAACTTCTCGTTCACGGGACAGCGGGGTGTCGATAAAAAGCAGGAATCGGGAAAGTCCCAGCCATAAGGAACCAGAGCGTTTGCACCGCGCTTGCAACCTAGGCAATCATTTGTTCTGTTGATGTCATTCTGTCCGATAGATGACTTCATTCCTTCGCAAGTAGTTGCGTTGAAATTCGATATATTTAATGCGAAAATGAAATTTTACGTCGATGTAATTTGTTAGAAAATAAATTTTGCTTTAGTATTGTAGAAACAAAAATTCTCATCAAAAGAAGAAAAAAAAATGTTCCGTTCTAGAAATTTAGATAAGATAAAATGAATTTTATGGGCGGTAACAGCACTATGGCTTACGCCTGTCCCGGTAGAAATTTGGAAGCATGCCTAGTTTCAGAGATAGACACTTCCGAAATGCACAAGGTGTCGTCACAAATTATTACAGATCTCGAGAAGTAATTACATAGGAAGACCGGGGCTGGTTGACACATTTTTTATTCTCATAACCTCAGAGAAGTCTTCAAGAGAATAATATGTAGAATTGGAAAACTCGTTACACATTCCCCTACTAACTGGAATGATCCGGGATATTATCTTTATTATATTTCAGGAGTTACAGGTAAGGAAATGACGTCAGGTGCAATGTGTCAACTTGCCCGCATGTACGGGGGGGGGGGGGGGGGGATTGACACTTAGCTAATTAATCAATTGGGCAAATGCTGGGATGGTACCTAAGTGTTGTTTCAAACTGCCTATTGAATGAAGTGGATAGCAGTTTAACAAAAGCTGTTGGTTCCCTCCTTTGAAACTCAGAAGCTTCTCTAGGATGTTAATTCAAACTAGGAATGCAAAATATAGCATCCAGGGGCTTCCCTTATGCACCAGCCCGGCATTACCCCCCGTGAAACAGAAAAAAAAACCGGAGAATTTAATTCAGAATGATCCAGACTAAGTGTGTGCCTCCCTCAAATATTCATGTAATATGTAATAATAGTAATAAAAAATATTACTATTATTATTTTATCGATGACAGGCTAATAAAAGTTTAATGAAAGAAAATATAAATGAAAAGGAATTTCTATGAACATTTTCAGAGCCTGAATTTGACTTCCCTGGAATTATTGTTGCTCTTAATCAATTTTTAGGACTTTTTTTTTTTTTTTTTTTTTTTTTAAGAAATAAATTACATTATTGAGCTAATTGGTATAATTATATGTAGGCTCTAGGTCAATCCCTAGGGAAGGGGATGGAAAAAGTAAGTCGACATCTGGTATCAAAGAAATTGACATTCTAAAGTTTAGAAATTGAAATTTTTTCCAATACTGATTCAAGTTAGCAACATTCGCCACCTCACCACAGGTTCTTCGTTGTCTCTTCCCCCTGTCATCCAAGTGCACTAAAACTAAGTTTGGGACATTTCGTCATCGATTTCCAACCCTTACTTCTTTCGATGAGATAGGCTTACAGATGAACGCAGAGGAAACAAAATAGAAAATAGGCCTAACAAGCCGAAACAGAGATAAAGCAAATAGTGAAATAAAAAATAAGAATGAGTTCATAGAGAAAGTAAACACATTTAAATACTTAGTATATGTAACACACATGACTGACGTCACGGTAGAAATAAAAAGTCTCTTTCCATAGAGCAACGCACATTTCCATTCAATCCAGTAGCCCACGATTAATATGAAGGGGAAAGAATAAAAATATACAAAACTGTTATTATGCCGGTAATACGTTATGGAACACAACCCTGATAGATAAACAGAGCAGACGAATTGTACCCCCCCCCCCCATTTGAAAATAAGGTTTTGAGATAGATAAACGGGTCGAGACGACGATAGAATGGAGGAGCAAGCCCACAGACTGTATAATTCACCCATTATTATAAGAACAATGTAATCACGACAGCTAAGATGCGGAGGTCATGTAGCTCGAATGGTGAAAGTACCGCTGTGGCTCAGTGGTGGAAAATTTAACTCCGGTGCTTGGAGTCGTCGGTTCGATCCCAGCTCATGCCGTTGGGGCTTTCTGGTTTTCTCGAGGTTCTCCCGGTTCCTCCTCTCTTCATTCCATCATCATCCATTCGTCCTGAGCCAAACTTGCCTAAAAGGCTTGGATAAAATTAAATTCGAATGGGGACCATTGTGGTTGGGAAGTCGGAGGGAAAGGGGCCATTTCGAAGACTGGGACATGGTTAGGTGGAAATTTTTTGAAGCGATGTTGCTGATAAAAACTGGCTTGATCTTGCCCAGGATATAGTCCAATGGCGAATGTTTGTTACTGTGGCGATGAACTTTAGAGTTTCGTAAGCCATAGATTGTCGTATAGAAGATACATGATAATCATTACTCTGTTAAAGAATGGATTTGTGTTATTCTCTTACCCCAGTCAAAAGCTTCTCGACCTTTAAAATCGTTAACAACAAATATTGATTTTTTTAAACACTTCTCTTTTAGTAAAATACGAGAATTTAAATACACTACTAAACGCAAATCTGTCAAATAATCTCAACTTTTGAAATAGCCGAATGGGTAGCACACTCACTTTCTTTGCGCTTGGTCACGGCCTCAACTCAAGTCCCATAGGGTCCATTAAGCGGAATGGTTCGGAGCACACTTCACCAAAGGAGTTGTAGGTCCCGTTCCGTCATAGCTCCTTCAGCACGTAAATAAAATTAAATCATTGACTCAACTGTATACCCCTTTCTCTCAACCGACAATAACTTTATACGATGTAAACTTTGTTGTAGGTTACCATTGCAATTTTAATAACAACGTCACTGTGAACATTTGAGCAAAAAATTCACAGACACGATCGTTTATTGTTCTTTTGATATCCATCAACACATAGCACTTCTCCGAAAGGTTTAAAAATCTGCTTTCTCCACAATCTGATTTCAAACTACCTTTAAGGCAAAATGCGGTGACCTAATTTCCCAAACATTAGAACTTCATGGAAACAATCTTTTTCCCCTCTCTCTCGGTCTTTTTTGGATTACTTTCTCTGGTACTTACGAATCTCCCTGCCAATCGTAGAACTTAATTCGTCCTTGAGTTGTATCAGCGGAGAAGTTTGGTACGACAGCTCCCAATCTCATGGTGAAGTTTTGGTCACACAAGTATCTTCAACCTGCAACTGTGTTGTGAGTCGTGTATAGACACTAGTACACAGAGACGGAATCCTGGAAGAAGTGGATTTTTAATAACCTTCGAAAGTCCAATGTACAATCTTATGTTACGTCATCAAGACCAGCCTCAATCGAAGGAGCAGCGTTGCCACATTGCGGATTTTCTAATAAGTAAGTTATGCATGTATAATTTATTTCTCAGCAAAAATTACACGATTGGTAAACTTATGCTTTTTAGTGTGTTTTTTTTTTTTACAAGGAGCACTTTTTTCATTGCTTCTTCGGGAGAGGGGTATATTTTCACATTGCCGGGATGAGGGAGTATGAAGTTCCCATATGTTATAAATCATTATTGCGCCGACATCGGTATCCGTGGACTAGGAAGCTAGGTCGCCTTTTATGAAGTAACGGGTTCCAATCCCGCCTGGGGCATGGATGTTCGTTGATTAAAAATTTTATTGCACTCATATTATTCTGACGGGCCGAAGTTTATAGTAAATAAAATGGCCTTATAAAATAAAGTTTAATGAGAGCTTCTCGGATGGCGGTGGGTAGGCGTATTTCCCGTGCTGTAGGGATTGTATTCCCTCGGTCAGCCCCCTGAAAGAAAGATCGGTTACGAACTGCGAGTTAACGTGTGTACGAGCTAATGGTCAGTGATTATATTGTAGCCTCCAATTGAATTTATTTATTTGGGCATGGCTCAGGTTGGAACTGGGTAGGAGAAAGGATGCAAGAAGGACCTAAGTTAGGGTACCATCCAAGCATTTGCCTGGTGTGACCGAAGAAGAACCGTTGTAAGGATGCTTGACCGCTGTTATCGAACCCAAAACCTTCAGAATGCGAAGCCAAAGCTCTATAATCAAAAGAGTTACGACCACTTAGCATGAGTTGGCGTAGCATTCGGGAGGTCGTAGGATCGATCCCAGCGGCCGACCATCCTGACTGAGGTTTTTCCAGGGTTTTTCCTCAGCCATGCAAGGCAAATTCCGGGATGGCACCTTCAACTTAGACTCTGGCCGACACCTTCCCGAATTCTTTCGCTTCCCCTATCCCGGCCTGAGCCTTAGATGTCTAAAGGTCATAAAATAAAATTCAACTCAACCGCTCAATATATACAATATTGTAGCACATCAAATCATTACATTGCGTTGCATTAATTGCAAAGTAAATGAATTTCCAACACTACTGTTTCAACTTAACAGCAACCTTTGTTTCACAGTGCATATTAGAAGATAATAATAACAATTTCATTACATCTGTAGTATTCTACCCAAAGCGACAGGTTCAACTCTCTCTCTCTCCATTGATCCCGATACTCTTTGTTTAAGTGTTCTTACCTTTACCCAACACTGTGAAGACCTCTTCCTCTTTTACCCTCAACCATACGTTAAAATTGCATCCCTCGTTATGTAATCCCTGTTTAAACAGTACCCTAAACAGTTTCTTTTCATCTCCTTCATTATCTCAATTATTGTTCGTCTTTGTCTATTTTCTTCAGGTCTTTTTCATTACGTATCTTTATGCTCAGCTGATGTTTTCCATTCTTATTCATGTCCATATATCGAATACTCTTCCGCTGTTGCTACTCTCCCTTTCGTTTCTAGTATTGCTGTAAACAGTGACCTCTATTTTAAATCGATACTAGACTGATCGATGCTATTAAAAAAATTTAATAAATATGTGATGCTAAAGTGCGGAAAGCCGTTTGTTATTGCTGTGCGTTTTCTGATTTGTCTTCATTCTTCCAAAAGAAGTACACCACATAGCATGTTAGCTTGTAACAAGCTTGACAGACACTTGTTTGGATCTTGTTAAATTTGGTTTTGTGTTGAACTTGATAAAGGATCTGATCAGTGTGCGAAAGGACCTCGCTTCACGACTCGGTCCATGTAGAAAGTATTAAGCGGAAGTCGTCATTAGAATTTGACGGTAGAGACACCTATTATCGTTCCGTGAACTAGTGAATCGCGTGGTCAATATAAAAACGCCGAACCTGACTTTTCTAAACTAACCTAACCAATAGTTGGTGAATTTTAGAAAATTTGAAAATGTGTATATGCATAAAAAAAGAAAATGTATATTTTTCTGTAAAAGAAAAATAAATAAATAAATAAAACATAATTCCTCGGGAACCGAACCCGGGCCCCCAAATCAGATGTCGGATTCTCTAACAACAACACTAAAGCGACGATTCCGAAGCTGCTGCGTGTCAGTGTTGCTTATGTAGTACCGTAGTGCTTCAACGAACGTCTCGGTCCGCGTAGAACGTATTAGCAAAATTGATGACGACTTTCGCCTTATGTTTCCTACTTTGATGTACTCCGTTTGGTTCGGTTCCCATCCAGGTTAACGATATTTAATCTTCTTTTAAATAAGTGCCTTAGTTTCTTCTTTCCTGTCTTGTCAAAACTATTGCAATCTTGATTCTTGTAAAACAAACTTCTGGATTTCATCTTGTTTAAGGCTTGATTTGCTAAGCTTGCGAAATTGTTCCACTTGTCAAAGTAAACTAAAATTCACTTTTGAGTCAGTTCAAAATTACTATATGGGTGATCATCATCTGGGCCGTAATGACATAACACTTGCATCCATTTCTAAACCCTGTGGGATGACGTTTCTTGCAGAACATAATTTGCGGTGGGGAGAGAGGTGATCAGAGCCAGAATGAAAAAACTGACGTCATAATAACCAACGTGAGTATCCATTGACCTTCACAACTAGGCGATGGATCAACCATAATTGGGCAGTCAGCAAGTTTATTGTTGCATATCGATGTAATTCCCCCTGTACGTACTGTAGCGACGACGACGTTGATTGAAATTACGGAGTTTAGTGAGAACAATTCTGTGGCACTGTGCATCCAACATCCCATAACCCTCACTTAGCTTCTTCTTCCTTTTTAAATGAATGTCTATAAGAATAGCAGTGTATGGTCTGTTTTGTTCTCTCTGTCATTGCATACACAAGTGCCACGTTTTGAAGGATGACGTACATGTTTAGGATTACATTTATGACCTTATCTTTTTTTTTTAAATATAATTTTGAGGATTATGGGATTCATGCACGGTGCAAGAAAATTATTGTCTGATAAGCAAACATATTGATGGGGCAGAAAAAAATTCTTTGTTCCGTTGGAGGGATGTGAAGTCTCGATTGCCGTCCACAATTCTGTGGTTGATGCAGGTGGAGGATCCTGGGCACGAATAGCCCGTTTGATCATACCCCACCTATGCTCGATAGGGTTCATGTTCGGCGATCTAGGGGGGCAAAATCATACGTTGGAAGTTGACAGAATAAAACCCGTCGCGCGCCGTTGCGGCCCAGTGACGTGGCGCAATGTCATCCTGGAAAATCCCATGGCTGGCAGAGTATATGAAATCCATAAAGGGTTGGAGATGGTCACCAAGCAGCTGAACATAGCGGTGACCGTCAAAGTCCAGTTCAAGCGGACCAGGGGATCCAAACCATGTCAGATAAATACGCCCCATACTATGACGGAGTCACCATCAGCTTGCACAGTGCCTTGTTGACAACTTGTGTCCACATCCGAACCCTACCATCCGCGCGTGTCAATTGCAAACGTGACTCATCTGACCACGCTACATGTTGACAGTCATCTAAGGCCCAATCTACGTGTTCCCGAACCCATGTGAGTCGCCGTCGCAATTAGTAGCGGCACAAGTATCGATCTTTGGTTGCGATACCCAATGGAGAACAAAATGCGCTGCACTGACCTCTCAGACATGTTCCTGGGACTTTCTGGATTGGTTCCTGCTGTCAGATGACGCACTGTTGCTTGTCTGTCTGCCCAGTCACAACCGGTCGCGGTCTTTCAGCACCTGTGGGCGCCCACTGCGTTGTCCCTGATAGGTGGTAATGCCTCCATTGCGGCACTCACGGTCCACCCTAGACACTGTGAAGCAAGTAAAGTTCAATGTACATATCATGTCCATATAGATGGACTTTGAAGGTCCGCTGCGATGTCTAATGGGTGTAGTGTGTACGTTAGGATGGAGCGAAAAATTGACTTTTTCACTTATTTTCGAAATCTATATGGGGCTAGTGCGGGAAAGTTGCCAAATGATCTCAGGAACAAGTGTGCAAATTTTCAGTCCATTTCGTTAATGTTCTGATCTCCCGCCAGGGGCAAATTTGGCGCTTCCTTCAAATTATTCAAATTTAGCCGTTTTTTTGCATATTTTTGCATTTATCTCGCTTATTTTTGAGGATATGTCAATGTTTCTTACATCGTTAGATTCGTCATGATACTGACATTAAAAATGTTTAGTACTCTTTGTGACTATTTCGCGTTTTTCAGACGGTTTTGGCGGGAAACCAGATTTTCTATTCAAAATTCATACTTGGCAGTACCCGTGCATTGTTCAGAATGCACATACAAATTATATTTGTTTAGCAGCTCTTCGCTTACTTCAGTATAATTGTACTCTGCATTTCTGCAAGTGCACTAATCCTTTACACATCCTTCCATAACCCAGAACTAACCACGAAGAGGTTGATGCATTCTAGCTCCACCCATTCCCAACCCAACCACCCTTCGATTTGGGAATGTTTCTTTCTACGATTTGAAGAAGTCCTGTTTTGTCTCCACTTTCGGTAGTCTTTTTCTGCTCTCCAGCCTCGCTCTGATAAATCCGTCTCTGTTGTCAGGCCCACAAACAGCACAGGAGGCTTCAGTTACAAGCTTGACAATCCTTTCTACAGACTGTGTGTGGCAAGGAATGTTGATGATATCCAGTTGATCAACCGCGAGATGAATTTCCCCTTGCAACATCCTATTGATCTCACTGCTTGGTATGTTTCTTGTTATAGGTGGCTCGGTCACCTCGCACTAGTTCCAGTTGATTAAGTCGATGTAGTCCATTGCGCTAGGGTTCATTGGAGGACCTTGAACTTGCGAATATGCGCCTTCTTTCCGTCTGCCCTGGTCTTTAGAATTCTCCTCAACGCAAGTTCCCGAATATGTCTTCGTTCGTCTTTAACCATGGAAACAAGGATGTTTTCAGGATGACCAAATAAAACATTTCTTTGAATAACCGGGTCTACTATCTTCTTTAGTTATTCGCTAAGATACCGAGACCGAGCGAATAGACTCCAGAGATGCTTCGGCCCCTCCTCAAAATGCGGTTTGAACTTAATATGGAACCAAGTGGGAGCATACACCTTTAAGGCAAATGTAGCAAGCGTCTTCAGTCTCAGAAGGATTCGCTATACCTATGTATTGTCGAAGAATTCTGTTGGCAGTAGTTAACCATCTCGACTGCGAGAGTTTTCCAGGGTTCTTGCTTTCCAAGGATGTAGTGCATTGTCCACTTGTAATTGCTTGGCATATTTCGTAGAGGTATTGTTGGTCAGAGCTGAGTTCTTTAGGGTCCACTGACGGCAGAACTGTGTCAATAGTTTTGTAGATAGTCACTGGCAGTTGAATTCCTGTAGGCCCAGAAAACGTGTAGGGTCAGGTCGTAGGACCGTCCAAATATTGAAGGAGATGACGAAGTGGTAACTCATTTGCATGAAGTAGACAGACTGCCCACTGTAACGGTTTCCCCAGGTTTGTTTCAAGCTGTCGGATAACTCCACCGGTATGTCCAGTATTCACCACAGTTCCGTCGCAACCAACAGCCAGAATATGCTCTGTTGAAAATACCTGCTTATCTAGAAATTGTAATAGTCCTTCAACAATGGAAGTGCTGGCCCCTGTCGTGTCCGTGAAATGTTCCTGCACTACAGACACGTGTTCTTCTTTAACAACAACTCGATGGGACTTTCCTCCTCTCTTTTCTTGACTGATCGTGTTGTCGCGCCTTCCATCAAAGTAGACTGCTCGCAGGACCGTATCTTCATTTGTACATTGTTTTTGTAAGTGCTCTCTGCTTTTCTTTCTCTCTCGTCTTACTTTGCTCCTATCTACGACCTTGGAATAATCATCTTCTGTTACGATTGCCACATCTCTGAAGATCGCCGTCGCGAGCTGGGAAGCATTTCTGTCTGACGTTCCAGTTCGATCACAAGCTATTGAAAAATTCGATAGGGTTAGCCTAGCGGCCGGAGGGGTCGGTTTGAGTTCGTGCGACGATTCTCGTTGTTCTTTCCGGCTAGAAGTAAACTCTTCATCATCATAGTTATCTGAAGAAGTCACATAAACTTCAAAGTCTCCGTTATTTTCACTATCTTCTTGCACTTCTAAAGCTTGTTTCAACTCTTTTCCTTGCTTTTTCTCTGTTCTCCTTTCTCTCTGCTTTCCTTAGTATTCTCTTCGTCGTTTTCGTATCCAAGCATCCAATGAACATCCTTCTGACAGTTCGCTGATCACACAGGAAATCTCTTTCCATGGGAGGGACTCTTTTGAATTGCTCACAAGTACAACTTCGGAAATCAGGACATTTGCACGCTGCAGCGTCGAAGAGAGTAATTCTGGTATTTTCCAGAAACGCCTTCTGGCCTGAATAGCAGATTCAATTGTTTTCTTCACGCTCTTCATAATTTTGGAATACTTGTTGTGATACGAGCGAATCATATCAACAACTCGTTTGTGGGAGATGACTGAGATTGATGCCTTTGTCCAGATTCCCTCTACTTTTTTGCCGACGATGTCTGCAATTTCCGAAACAGGTTTTGTCTTTCCAGATTCCTCAGAGGCTTGGTCTCGAATCCAGAGATAGAACTTTAACACATCTTCGACAGTTGGTAGAACAATTTCGGAAAACTCCGATGGATTTCCAAAAATTGGACATGCCGAGTTCTTCCTAGTTTTCATTTCCTTAACTTTACTCATTTGTACAGTTCGGAGTAATTTTATTTGACAAATTCACAGTATTCGGTATTTATTTATATCTGTAGTATTTTCAGTATTATCAAAACCAAAATAAATTCACCTTCACACTAAACACTTCGTAATGTTGCTAGCTGCTAATTTAGTGTTATATACTTGTATAGTCTTTTGCTCATAAATTGGCTGATGCAATCTTGACTACAAGTTTCAACATCAATAAGAGAAGAATCTCAATCGCACTAAACACTAAAGTATTTAAGCACACACTTTGTGATGCTGCTGTGGTGGACAGACACTCAGAACTGGAATGACGCAATCTCGGCTACACTTCTAAACATCAGCGGGAACACAACCTATGGGAGAGTAATATGTAATTATGGATTAATTATATTATGATTGTGTTTAGTATTACGCAGAAATGTGCAGCACTAATAGTATAAGTGCAAAAGTGCCCATGAATCTGAACTGAAAAATTCTTACATACGAAAACTTGTGATTTTTTCCCCTAAATATATCAATTTTGCCCGAAAGAATGTGAAAAACGCGAAATAGTCACAATGAGTACTAAACATTTTTAATGTCAGTATCATGACGAATCTAACGATGTAAGAAACATTGACATATCCTAAAAAATAAGCGAGATAAATGCAAAAATATGCAAAAAAACCGGCTAAATTTGAATAATTTGAAGGAAGCGCCAAATTTGCCCCTGGCGGGAGATCAGAACATTAACGAAATGGACTGAAAATTTGCACACTTGTTCCTGAGATCATTTGGCAACTTTCCCGCACTAGCCCCATATAGATTTCGAAAATAAGTGAAAAAGTCAATTTTTCGCTCCACCCTAGTGTACGTATTGTGTTCATATAGATGGACATTATAGGCACGGTGGGATGTCCACTGGACGTCCGTGTGCAATGTACAGGAAACGCCAATTTACTTTTAAACCGTGGTCCACGAGTGGCCAGGACAAAATAAGAAAGAGCGTTTAAATTTTGGGAGTCACTCTAAGTTTCTACCACAAACTTATTTTGCTGGTTTGTTTCATCTTCCTATTTCCACAACTCATTTAATAAACAAGGGTCTGGCAACATTGTATACTTGTACTAACCTTGAGTTTCAAGTATGTGGATAAATGAGTGCATAGTACACACGAACGCACCAGAATTAATATGTAAACATGTATCTTTTTTTTTTTTAAAGAAAATAGTAAGTCTTTAGGAGGACCTGTTAATTCTATGTACAATATTTTTGTTTTATGTTGATTTCCGTCTTAATGTTAACATTGTGAGATGTATGAGATAGAAAATGAAATAGGCTGATCTAAAATGAAGATATAAAAATTGCAAAGTAATGTGATACATATGAATAAGCATGAAGTTCACTATTTACCATGTGACTTTGAAATGGACAAAAAGGATGAAGATTCGTTCATTAAAAAGAAGAAGAAGATAAGAAACAAACTAACGATCAAGATTAAAAACAAAATGCTGCCGAAACATTAGTGTTGCCCACGTGATACGTCTCGTCTCGAAAACAAGACGAGACACACTCTTTAAAAGTTGTATCGTCTCGAATGCCTCGAAAAATTCAAACAAAGTTATAAAATTTGTTTCAAGAATTACTACTCACTTGAAATAAAATATTTGCTTTGAAAGCCCATGCCAACCTTTATTACTTCCAAACAGGGCTACCCTACCGCGAATAGGGAATACCTAAACTTATTTTTAGTGATATTTCGAAGTACTTTTAATCTGGAGCTACTAATACGATCTAGTGGAGGATTCTGCTCCTTGGAGGTTATTATTGTCGGAACTTCTACGCTTTTGTGTTTGAATTTTAATTTATTTATGGCCTTTAGGCATCTTTAGCTCAGGCCGTACATTCTTGTGTGCTGTGATATTTAATCAGGGTTAATGTGAAACACAAAAGGCTGAGAAAATTCCATCAAAATCGTAAAAAAAAAGAAAAAAAGGGCAGAGTAATTCTTTAAAATAAATAAACTTCCTATGAGAGTGAACCAATTTTGATGAAATTTGGTATACATATAAAGTACCTATAGTTACATGTACAGCCAAAGTTACACCTGCAGTGACGAAAACTCGTTTTTGGTCAAAAAATGAGTCATGGATGAGTAAAGATATCGAAATTATATGACTGTGAATAGATATTGGATAGAATGCTTCACCCGCGAGACGGTACGACATTAATAATCGTCATCTTGAAAGCGACCATCTTCTTCGAGATTTGTAGATAAGTCATGTGATACATCAATTTGTGCTAGAATGTTCCTAGAAAACCATTGCTGCAGTTACTTTTTCCTTAATTTTACTCCTTTAAATCATAAATGTGAAATTGGCGTGGTGAATGTTTGAGGTACATGAACGGAAACCACGAGCATAAGAACCGAGTAAAACAAAAAAAGGGAAACCATTTTCTTTTGAAACTACCAAAGGAAGAAAAAAAATAGAATTATAGGACAATAATTACATCTATGTTGAAAGCTATGTTCATTGGTTGCCATTTTAAATTTCATTATATTTTGTAGAAATAGTAAAGGAGTCATGGGATATATCGATCTAGGTTGTATTTCTTACAACTCCTCGATTAGATTAATTTTGATAGTACTGTAAACGACACATGAATTTGATGTCCGTATGTTTAAAGTACCGTACATGGTAAATATTCAAAATTAAGGCCCGGATATTCGTAAGACTAACATGTAAGGATTTAATTTGACTCCATTTAGTCAACCATTTTAAGAAGAACGTTATTACCAGACTTTTGTTCAGTTCTTATTGGACAACTACAATTAAGCATTAGTAAGAGAAAGATGTATCAGTTCCCACTTTTAAACGAAAAATTATGTTTCTAAGCACACGGCGAGCGCCTGCAAGAAAAGCCGACCTAAGCTTCTATTGATTGTTCGAAAGTGAACAAACAAGGTTAAATGTTTTATCCTGACTCAGACTTAACTTTCCTACTGATCGAGTACAGATCAATGGATACAACAGAGCAAGACAATTACATCTTGAGCGCGCTATGGCTCACAGTTCATGAAGGGTGATTACCACCATTGTGCTATGCGCTAGCATTCAGCTTAACTACGTTCTGAAGAATAAAGAGCCGTACCAACGCATTGTCTAGCAACTCCCAGTTTATGCCTTGTTTACATTACTAACATTTTACCATGGTTAACATTAACCCGAGTTCATTTTAGTAATGTAAACGGTAGTTACCGTTAACGCGGGTTTCAAATTTAACTAGCGTCTACTTACAACGGTTATCTTGTAACGTTAGTAAGAAACGAATGTCTAAACGCAAGTTAGTTATTAGGCACGAATCACTTCGTAAGTTTATTTCTTTCTTTATCAAAATATATAGTATAATAGTGGTGCGTACTACTTTTAAAATATAAAAGAATGATAGCAGAACTAATCTACAAAATGTGACGCTATAATCAATTCATTTGCGTTCATTTTTTATAATTTAATCCTCTCCCGTGTAACAAGCAAATTCTTTACTCAACCACGGGAACCTCAGCCTGTTTCTTTACAGACAATGATAGTACAAGCATGATAACCAAGTTAAGTTTGGTAGTCTGAACGCAAGTTAGTTTTACCCGTAAGTTTTACCATCGTAAAATGTTAGTAATCTAAACAAGGCATTAGCCTTTTCGGTTGAGCGTAGGATCGTAGGCCGGGATTTTTTTTCGTCCTAGGTCATGTTTTTTTAAATATTGTTTTCACATAGAATTTTACTTTTTTTTCCTGTGCGAACAGACGACGGATCGTGTCGCCAAAACTGGCGGTTCACTAATTTTAAATACACACTTCTAAAGGGGGGGGGGGAATCATTATTATGCTTTAAAAATTTTAACATACAAATTTTCATAGCATACTCATGATTTTTTTTCCCTTTAGAAGTATGTATTTAAAATTAGTGAACTGCCAGTTTTGAAAGCACGAGCCGCTGCTGGCCAGGGACCTAATTGCTTCCTTTTGCGTTTTCAATATTTTACGCAATTCACGGAAATAGGTTAAAAAGTCTGGTTAGATTCTTTCGTTGTACGGTACACAGTTCAACGCTTTACGCAGTTCGCGGATATAGATCTTTTATGTTACAAACACTATCCATCACACACCTCTAACGTCATGAGAATTCAACTAATAAAGGACAGGAGTCACAGCACGCTTGGAACTCAAATGTGGAGTAAAGATAAATAGATAATTAATGACATGGATTAGGCAATGTTGCCAAATTTTAAACGAGTTTTTCTCTGAAACTTGATTTAGGTATATACAAGATTTCTCTGAGCACCGGAAGGTCGCGTCTTTTATAATTCCAAAAAATGTTATTGTAGTAATAGTAATTAATGATTTTATTGACCTTCCTGTGTATCCTATCGTTTTCGAGAAAGCAAGTTGCATATTATCAAGCAAAGAACGTCATAAATTTGTTTACAACGAAAAGAAATATTTGATATGTATAGTCTCACTATGTGTGTTAAGCAACCATTCTGTAATCCTTAAAGAAACAAGGAACTATTTTCTTTTATTAAATTGGATGGATATGTAGCATGGATCAAATAGTACTAAATGTTTTCTTTTTAGATTGATTGATAGATTTATCTTAGAGCTACTTTTCTTTAAAACGTGCGTTGCTTGCAATTTAGCTGAGTAGCCAATTGAAATACGTGTTTTATTGCATGTTCTAGTGTAACAAGTGTTTCAATTGGCTACTCACCCAAATCTCAACCAACGCTCGCTTGCAAGTCCTTACACTCATTAAGTTTATTTTATTGTAGCGTTCCTTCCAATAAAATATAACATACAAATTTCACATTAACTAATCATTCTTAATCGACGATAAATACAGGTACAATCTCAATAACTTTTTTTCATGCAAATATAAAAGTGAAATAAGAAACCCCTGTGAAAAATGACCTAATCAAATTTTGTCAGAGGCGCATGCTATTGGTTTCAAGTTCCCAATTGGAGACATACCATGTCAAATGAATCTTAATGTGACTGAGAGTTTGGAGTGATCGTCCCCAAGTACCTAGATATGATTCTCTGTGATGACTTCAACCTTGCACCAGACATCCCATTCGTTTGGCTATTATCTGCGCAGTCATATCTTATATTTTAATAGGATTTCCACTGTCACTATCAATGTCTTACGAAACGTGAACTATATTTATCGCACAATCAATACCATTGTGTTTTGATTAGAAAAATGCATGTCGTTTACATCATCATTAACATATAATCAGAGATCAGAGTTACTCGATTTTAATAAAGTAATTCTGCAACCTGTGTAATTCTGTAAGGTAATTCTGGAACCTGTGTTTTCTTGCTTTTCCAGTATAAAAAAAATGATTAGTTCTTCACACTCAGTCACGGATGATGTAAAGTTGGTTCTGTACCGGAACTTAAAATGTCGAAGGACTGTATGCCGCGTTTCTGAACCGCCTCAAACGCCTTCTAACCAGAACCTCATCTCAATAAGGTGTGTTAAGTATGTGGTGACCTGATGGGATGTCAAAGTCCTGGGAGATCCTGGAACCTAACCAAACCATTAATGTGACCTTGTAATGTCAACAGTTTGACAGACTGCGAGGAGCATTGCGATTGAAACGGTCAAGTCATGATAACGCCAGGTCACATACTGCAGTTATCACATGTAAAAAATTGATGGACTTTGGTTGGGAGATTTTAACCCCACTTACCCTATTCTTCTGACTTGGCCTCTACAGACTACTACCTGTTTTGCACTTTGGATAACTCTTTCGGTCACAAAATCTTTGCTCATGTGGAGGCTGTGAAAACTACCGTACAACAGTTCCTCGAATCCAAACTTCAGGACTTTACTCGTGGGATTCATATCCTGTCAGAAAGATGGCAGGAGGTCATCGATTACGATGGAGATTATGGACAATTCTAGGTCGGTTCAATTTTGTGTTGTTCGCTCTTCTATATCCACACCGAAAACAAATAGAACGAATGGCACGTACCCAATACATACATAAAAATTCATCCCTTCTTCAATTGCAACTGATATTTTGTACCTAGTGATGACTGAAGAAATATATGAACGTAGAATGGCATATAAATCATTTGGAAGACTATTTTTAAAAAAAGTAAGTTGTCAGTGCTTCTTAAGCGCAAGTGTGTCTTACCTGTGATGTTTTATGACTGTGGAACATGGACTCTGAGAGTTATACAAAGAGCAATGGAGCAACAGCAAGGCATGTGAATGGATTCGATCTCAAATAAAGATAGAACTAGAAGATACAGTCAATAGCACAAAGAATATGAACTGGAGTTGGGTCTGTCAAATAGCTAGATGAACAGGTGGAAGTTTTCTATATTCGATTCCTAGAGAAAATAAACTACTCTGGACCTCTTAAATGTGAAGTCAACACTACTGGTGCACGTTGTTTCAGTGCAGTTAACTGATGACTGATTATAAATATCAACAGACGCAAGAAAGGCAATTAAAACAAACGTTCTTACGAAACGAATATCAAACCAAAACTCGAAACAGATTAATACTTTTTGGGCGTTCCATCTGCACATTACTACAAAAATAATTGTGTAACCCTAAAGAGAATTATGTGCTTATTAGATCATGAGCACTGCCTTTTTTTACCTTTTTATTCTATAATAACTTAATGTTATAGCTGTGTTCAGACGAATATTTTCTTGTCTCATTCTATGCAACTTGTACAAAAGCTAAAAACGTATGAATAATTACCATTTTAAAAACAATTCTGTATTGTGGAAAACACACAGAAATTAGATCTTCCGTGACCAACCACATGCTCATCGGCCGACATGTGCATTTGTGACAACTGCCATCAAAGGGATGTCACGTCAAAGGGAATTGCAAGTGGGTTATTGTTGGCTCAAAGGCGATGTCCAAATGCATGGTTTTATGGCGGTGTGCAACATGTGGACCGACTGCTAGACCTCTGCTCATTTGCCAACGCAGACCGTAACTCCGTTAGTAACGTGACCTTTGTGCATTGCTATCTATGAGTTATGTTGTCAATTACTTGGCGGGACGGGAGAGAAAAATCAACGAACTAGTCTTCTTAGCTCTCACACAAGATCCAATTAGTCATTCAATGATCGAACTCAAGTCTTTACTTCACAAACAGTCTTTGTAACATAAAACGAATGGTAAAATATTAGCCACTCGGAAGATGCCGCAATAGGGTAGAGTCATTTTATCTTATCTTATTAACGATGGTTCATTGGACCCCTTCGAGACTTAACCCATGATCACGCGCACAGAAATCGACTGTGCTAACTTCTCGTCCACCCTGGGGTTCAACATGGTTTTTGGATAAGAGCAAATTAGCGTCTAATTCAGTATTTAGTATCAGAGATAAAACTATATTGTACTCAAACTACATTTTTTTCGTTGTCATTTTGTTATTGTATGAGCTTGTTGTTTAATGTCTGAAAAGATGTTTTAAAAGAGAAAGTTTGAGGATAATTGATAATGGAATACGTCAGACTTCGCACAGAACAGATAAAAACATCCCATTTTCCTTACGACCTTGGTAGTGAAGGAAGTTACATGTACTTGCCAACAACAATCAGGAAATGTAACGGCCATAAGTAAAAAATTATATTCAGTATAGTACTTGTATAACCGCGAGAAGGGTATTCGAACTCCCGCGATTAGAATACAGTCCTTCAATCTCACCAATGAAAATTTACTACTGTTATAGGTACAAGACTAATGAGTTGTTTGTTTTTCTGAAACAAATAAAAGAAAACTTGAACATACATGAAGAGAAAGCAATCACAATACAAACAGAAAGGAAGTACTTGCAAAATGTAGCAAAGCTTTTCGTATAAGGTTTATTGGCCCTTTTAGAATACGGTTGTTTTAAAACTTGAAGTGCAGGATCTATTCCGAATTTATTTTTATGTTCATGGCAGCTAAGTGTAAACTCTTAAATCTTTCTGAAAACTAATTTTACGGTGAAACAATAAAATTACAGAACGTATTTTTTATTAATTACTAACTGATTTGCCCACTCGTTGGTGCGGGATGAATAAAATGTGTTTGCAAGTCATCGGGACTGTCACCAATACAAGCCACCTCGTGGCGGGCTGTGCCCTCTTTATTGTAACCAGGCTCTCTGGGGGACAGCGCTCCCATGGTGCAGATCTGCACCCCCATAGGGAAGATTTGCCCCATTTATTGTAACCTGTCCGTGATGGTACACCATCATACCAAATTTCATTTCTCTAGCTCGAACGGTGTCAGAGCTACTGAACCATTAGACAGGTCAACAACATCAAACTGAAGCAGTATACATATTTAAAGACTCACGTGAGTCTTATTCATTGATAAATTTATCAACTGTTGGTGACATATCTTCTAATAACCAACTGCAATTGCAGTCAGCGCCTGTGTAAGTCATTGCTTCAACATCAAGAAGTGACAACGTTTCTCAACGCATTCGCGTTGGCGTCCTTTGTCCTTTCTTGGAAGCTGGCCCTAAAACAACTAACGGCTAAAGGAAAAGTCATGTATCCGCAGTGCTGATTGATATTCCAGTTAAACGAGCGTTAGAAATAAAAAATCTTGTAAGAAGGATGAACATCGTAAAGCAATAAAGATTGCTAAAAGTGATAAAGCCAGACTCTCATAGTGATAATGAAGACGAGTGTATTTGTCTTGTGTGTATAAAACCACTTTCTAATTTCAAAGCCCAAGAAACTGGATCCAGTGTATCGAGTGCAAGCAGTGAGCACACGATGCTTGCACTGAAGGCAAGCGGTTTTGGGTATGCCCTACCTGCGACTTAGTTGATGATATGTAGCGTATGCTCACCCCCATTCGTCAATTGACGGAAGTGAAATTATTGTTCTTTTACAAATATATTGATCTTAAATCCCATTATATGTTCAAACTCAAGGTAATATTTAGATACATTTTAGTTTTTTAAGTATTAAGGTGAACTTAATCGGACAGCTTGTCTTAAAGTGATTTACAACATGGGTACAACCAGCGGCGTAGCGAACACTATACGATTGGGGAAGGGGGGGATGAAATTTCAAATCGCGAAGTCTTGATGCAAATAATGAACATTTAGGACCCTCTGATACTTGAGCCACGGGTTGGCCGGCAAATTAACAGTGCTAATTTGCAGCTTTCGAACTGTTTTGAAAATCTCACTCGGACTTTAACCAATCACATACACACACAGGGAGAGAGAGAGAGAGAGAGAGAGAGAGAGAGAGAGAGAGAGAGAGAG
>JAGDQP010012005.1:951-51447 GCA_022664845.1 Lepisma saccharinum
TCAATAAGTAGATTTTTCTTCGAAATCTACCTAAAAGGACTTGAAAATGTTGAGAAAGCCTAGAAATAAAATAAAATATATAAGCTGCAACTAACCCGCCTCGCTAACGTTCGCTCGGCATGTATGTGAATGATGTATAAATGGCTGATATTACAAAAGTACATCGGAACATTTATTAATAATAGCATCGGCATTTAGTACTGGTCTCTTGAAGACAGAGTCGTTTCCTCACATGCGCTTCATTAAATTCCAGTGACTTGCGTTTAGACGAGGGACGCACTACGCAATAGAAATATTACTAATGTAACGCATACATTTTACACTACACTTCATACTGACTTTGTGGTTGACAAACACCGTTTTCGCGGGTTTTCTTGGGGTTCTCCTGTTTCCTCACATGCGAGAAATCTAGGATACAGCAAAGGCACTCGGTATTCACTTAGCGGCCTTGGGTTGAAAATACCGAGACTAGTGAATTTGTTTTTTCCATTAACTGATGCTGAATCAATACTTAATTAAAAAAAAAAAAAACCTGGATAGAAATATGAGGTTATAATCACGTTTACTGGAGAAGAATTCTTTGAAAGGCTCGTGTAATGGACCCAGCTTTGAAATTTGAAAAAGAAGAGGAAAAAGAAAACAAGTGCGAAATTTATGTGAACTTAACTCTATTTTGTGTTTCTTTTTTTTTTATAGATTAAACAGTGAAAGTTATTCTGACGTAAATCACTAACTATGATAATTTTTAAATCAAGAAGAAGAAAAGTGACTATATAGTTTTTACACACAGCAATATTTTTTTTATATAGAATACACTAGTAGAAGTATACTCCTAAATAATTCCTTATTTTAACTAATACAAAATAACTTTATAAGTACCGGTAGTACTTACTGTTGCCAATGCCGCAATCAATTTAACGATCTTGGTCAAGTTAGCTTCGCAGTAATCCACTACATATCCCCACAGGGTAATAACACACAATTTAAAGAAGCTGCCTGAAAGAGTAAAACAAACAATGACTAGTCTATAGACCTTCTCTATCTTCATATTGGACTGAGAGACCAGTGGCGGCTCGTGGTTGAAACGGTAGGTGAAGTTCTACCAAACCATTTATATGTAAACACGCTTTCATATTATCTACTGGTAACAGTTATCCTAAATATCCAGACTTTACCGATTTATTCCTAATGTCATTTACTCATATTACTTATGGTTGAGCATTCTGCTGGATTGCCCATCCCCCAATGTACCATGCAATTATTATTTCATATTGTTCTCCTTAATACTGATTTTCTACCTTCCAAAGCAATACATCGTTTGTTTGCTATTTCTTTTCAAAATGACCACAGCTTCACATGGCTGTGTTAAGTATATTGATGATTGATATCGAACTAATCCTTTTCTTGAGTTTCTAATTAAGTAATTTTTCAAACAGTGAAACTCCACGGGACTTCTGGTGCTTGGGGTCCCCGTTCGTGCCGAAGAGAAATTATGCTAAAGGCAATGTGCGTGGATTTTTTCTGGGAGTCGGGCTATCCCGTTTTCTTTCATTTTCTTTATTCCACCGATTCTAGCATCATTATCCATTCGGCCAGAGCCAAAACAAATTCCTAAAGGCCTTAAATATTCAAATTCAAATGTAACTCCACAAGTCAACTTGAGCACTCTTTTTAAAACCTTACTTCAATAAGTTTTTAAAATCTTGCTTCATGTTCTCACGACGTATATCATGCAATTATATTACTACAAAAGAGAACCATACTTACTACGAAACAATGGTTCTCTTTTACAGTAATATCGCTCTTATTCAGAGCTGCACATGAAGCGAAAAAAGCCCAAAACTAGACTACATATTTGTATCCGAATTTCTGTTCGCTTCCACATCAAAACCTTTAATTTTCTGGCCTTTTCCACACCACCCTTAAGATTGAGTGAATTTGCAAGTTTTCTTAAACGCGGTATTCCGAGAATGCCTACTACAAAATTCATAGAAATGATTTATCCATCAAACGTTGGTTCCATGAGAAGAAATAGTAGACGGAAACTCAATCAGATACAAGAACGTTTGGTAAACTTCCCTTTTATATCATTTTAGTACTAATTACTTCAGCTTGACTCAATGAAATACAAGCAGTTGAGTTTAAATTTCCACAAACACCACCCGGGACACGTTCCCGACACTCCGTGAACAGAACCATTTTCTCTCAAGTCAGTCGACCACCGCAGCAGGCGTCAGGTTAATGAACTAGCAGGTGCTCCCGTATTTATTAGGTACAAATCTACAAAATAAATATATTTTTCTATTCACGTTAAACCTGCAGGTTCAGTTTGATACCTTTTTATACAAGCCTTTACTGCTAATTCCGTTACCTCATAATCTGCGGGGTAGGAGAATTTTGTTTTCTGCGATTTCCTGTAAATTACTTTACAGATAAATGTCTGATTTTATGTAGTCTACTGGAGGGTTTTGCCAGTACCTGCTTGAGCGAGTCAAATATGTTACTCATGATTCAACATGTCATTAGTTCAGTACCAAAATCATTTGCTAAAAAGACTAAAGTATTATTAAATCTCTTGCTGGCTTCTAATCGTATCATTTGGGATCAGACTGGTGCAGTATCTATAGATAATAAAGTAATCCCAGGTTCAAATATTATTGATCTTATCAACGATGCGGTAAGAACTCAAAAGACTCCTAGAAATCCATTTGGTATGCAAGATTTTAAAAGTTTGTTACAAGATATTAATATTCCATTAGAATTAATTAATTTTCCATTTCGGGGTGGTTTTATTAAAATAGTAAAGCAGAATAATATTAGTAAAGTACTAAAAAGAAAAAGAAAAATACTATTAGTCAAGGAATAAACAAAGTCATTTTTCATTATTTAAAAATTATGAAGAATATAAGTTTTAAATATGTCACTTCACAAAATTTGTTTTACGTATACAGATTCAGTCTTTAGGTAATATCTTGAGATTAAAAAAGAAAACTTGTCTTTCTCAGAAAAATGTAAAAAGTGGTTAGCTTCACAAGATACATACACTTTAAATGCTCCTGCACGTAAACATTATTCTCGTAAAAATATTATGTTAATGCACCAAATGAATTGATACAAATGGATTTAGCAGATATGCAAAATGTATCAAAGTATAATGATAGATATAAATATATTTTATGCATCATTGATGCTTTAAGTCGATATGCAATTTGTATTCCAGTTAAAAATAAAGCGGGTCCTATCATGGCAAAAGCAATAGAATTAATATTCAGTAAAAGAAAATTACCTTTACTTCGTTGTCAAACTGATTTGGGAACTGAATTTTATAATAAATATGTAAAACGTGTTTTTCAAAAATTTCAAGTGAATCACTATAGTGTACATTCTGGAATCAAAGCTGCATTTGTCGAACGTTATCTTCGTATTTTAAAAGAAAGAAAATATAAATACTTCACTACTGAAAACACTTATCGTTATATTGATATTTTACAAGATTTTGTAAAAAGTTATAATCATACAAAACATTCTTCCATTTAATATACTGCTGTACAAGTAAATGATTCTAATGTTAATGAAACTTGGGAAAGATTATACGGACAAGAAAACAAAGTTAAGAAAAATTGTACATTTCAAGTAGGAGATAATACTTCGAGTAAGTAAATATAAACATAAATTAGAAAGAGGATATCTACCGAAATGGTCTCTCGAAATATTATTAGTTGATCAGTGTATTCAAAGTATTCCTATTACTTATAAAATTCGAGACTGGAATGGTGAAATTATAACTGGTTCGAACGGATGGTCAATGAAGATCCTTTAGTAATAGAAGAAAATCCAATCGTTATACAATATGAAGAAAGTAGAGATAAAGTTTATATTTTACATAAACGAATTCCTAAACGTGAATATCTTTTCGCGATGAGTCCTGGATTGCACAGTATTTTAGGATTTAATAATGATTTTAAAGTGAATACACACATAATTCACTTTTATCCCATGAATCAAAAAAAGAAACCAATGTTTCTAAATTTTCCAACACCTTACCACACAAATCTTGATTATCTTATTCCTTTAGAAATTATTGTATGTATTGATATTATATAAGATAAACTTCTTTATGGTAAATAAATTCGAAAAGTTGGAATTGAAGATTATCATTACGAAAAGATTAAATCTTTTATTTTTGATTGTTCACATTATGTTAAAGTTGAAAATAAATATTTTGACAGTCTTCATGTGGACTTCAAAAATGTGCAAAGGGGAAAAATTGCCATTTCAAATTGGAACGTCAAGTGTAACACTACATTTTAAAAGAAAATGATTTCTGAAAAGTAGTGATGATAGTTTTTACATTACACTATCTTCAAATGGAAGTATTCAAAGTTATTCTAATAATAATCCAACGCATTTTTTCAATATTCTTAATAATCGAATACATTTAAACCATTCATGGATGGTACGATTAAGTGAAATTCTTATTCCCTTAACGTGTGTGTTATTACTGGTCAGAATATAATAGTTTGATGGTGTTAAACATAAAATAACTCAAGGATATTATTTCACCGTTTAACAACTTTTAGACGAATAAAATGAAATAAATGCAAGTATAAAAATTGAATATTCAAACAATATCACTGTAAAATTTGATCACAGTATAAAATCTTTACGTTTATTACCGGTATTAGCATTTTTATCACATTTTTTTTAAACGAAGTTGAATCACATTTTTTAAAGAAACAAATGTGGCAACACATTTTATATAGAAATTGATCCTCATCTACATCTTTAATAATTCCTGTCTTCATTAAATTCTTCAAGTATTTATTTGTTTATTCAAAACATAACACAACAGGCAATATGCCTAATTACAGAGCTTGCGTGTACATGATAGTAATTACTTCAGTTATTAGTATTTATATTAGAATTGATTCAATTCTAGCGTATAATTTCAGGTCATCCGCAAATAAGAGAATATGGGAGTTCTCGATGCACTCAGATATATAATTAATAACTAAAAGAAATAATAAAGGGCCGAGGTTTGAACCTTGTGGCACTCCGGGCAGTGTCTCGAAATATTCACAAATATATCCTTTAAAAAATACTACCTGCTTACGTTTACGTAATTCAGTATTCGTCTATATATAACACATTCATATACTTTTGCAAACGATGAAGAAATAGCTATTGGTCTGAAGTTTTCGACGTCTTTCGTATTCCCGAATTTTGGAATAGGGCAAATTAAACTTTCCTTCCATTCGTCAGGGAATACACAAGTTTTTACAGATAGATTTAATAAAATATATAATGGGTATTTAAGAATCTCAGCACAACCTTTTATTATATACGGTGGAATTTTGTCCGGCCCGCAAGATACCTTATGTTTTAACATTTTGATTGCTTCCTCAATTTCTTTCATTTTCATTTCTTTTATTTGCAACGTGTTTAAAAGTTCACATCTAGGGTTGTCTGACAAAATTTCAGATTTGTACTGGGGTATTACAGTTCTAAATACAGATTGAAAATAATGTGCAAAAGACCTAGATACTTCCCTGTTACTTTCTAGCTCTTTATCTCTGTATTTCAAAGAAGTGGATGAGAGATGTTTTGTCTTACTTTAAACAAAATTCCAAAATTGCCTCGGGTCTTTATTAATACGTATTCTGAGCTTTCAATGAAAAATTTATATGCTAATGAAATTTCTGATTTTAGCTCTCTACGCAATATGCGAAATTTATCTCGATGAAAAGCAACGTCTACACCAGGTTTCATTTTTCTATGATGATATGTCTTAAATTTAAGCTTCTGAATTATAAGTGAAGCAACACGGATATTTATTACTAGAACATTTCTTACGGCGAACACACAGGCTCATAGTAGTGTAAACCATCTCATAGAATTGCCCTAATCCTTCATTTACATCATTCAAATGGGAAAGTTGGTTCCAGTTTAGTCTCGACAATGCATTTGTTCGAAATTAGCCTTCCTAAAATTAAACCCAGAAATGTTGCTCTCTAGTTTCTCTTTTCTCGATTGATTATGTGAAAAGGAACAAAGTAATGCGGGATGGTGTTTATCTTCAGGAACAAGGGGGCATTCTTCTCTAACTACAGTAACGTCAATAATGTTTGTTAATCCTAGATCTAATGTGCAACCATTGGCATTACGGTTATTATTAAATGATTTTAAATTACATAATGACATTATATTATACAAATTACAACACTTCTTTGTTGCGTGTAAAAGTTCAAAATTAGAATGAGTTATTTGAGGTATGTTAATTAATTACCAAAACCTAGAATCATATATACCCGTTAGATTACAAAAATGTCCCTTTGCGGGGAAAAATTAGGAAAATTTACAACTTGGTGCGAGTTTTGGACTTAGCATTTTTTCGACTCAAAATTTTATTTTATTGTATGTTCCCCTTGTTTGGTTATATATCAAGATAATATTTTTCACGCAAATACGTTACACAATTCTGCTTATCATTATAAGTCAGCGAATTTATACGATGTTTCAATATATCTATTTCTGAAAGAAAAAGAAAGAAATGTGAGCTATAGACATGCGACAATCTTTTTGTCCATAGCTGTACTATCCCCATATCGCAAAATGCCGCCAAAAGCTAGCGGCCCATTAGCGTAAATTATGCTACCCGTCGTTATACGAGACGTACTAAGGAAACCGACATTGGCAGCAAAATTGCTAACACTCATAAGACTTTGAAGTTATTTCGTTATTATTCATTACTATATTTGTACGTGTAATGTTTGAAATAATACGGTGCAAATAAATCATTATTTAATATTCCCAACAGTAGAAAGGTGAACTACCTTCGGGCCACTGGCGGAATGGCTTCTACCCCGCGGCTGGAATTCCGCTACTAGTCGCCGAACGGCCGCGGATGTTATAAATCTCCTCGGTGGTTTTTCCACCATGTTGCGTCACCGTCGGTCATACGACTAAAGTAGATAGTGGGCCACTGATGTAGCACTTACGATTTGCGCATAGGTATTCCAGAATTAGCCTGGTGCTACTGAAGAAAAACCATGGAGAAACCTGTCAGGATTGTCGGCCGCTGGTGCTGAACTCAGAACCATCTCACTCAGTGTATACACTTTACACTAAAAACTATGTATCTAGAGGGTGGGAATTATATAGGCCTACATATGAAAATCGTACTACAAAAAGTCAAAAGTTTTCACTTTTTTGGACTTTTACTGACAATAAAATTCGTTGTTTAAAAATTGATCAATTTATAATTCTTTTACCAGGTGTGTAAATATGAAGCCGGATTTTGTGCATAGACGGCGTTAGCTGTCACTGTGGTTACCGTAAAACTGCGTCCTTGTCGCCACTTGCTTGTTTTGACTGCTGATAACGATTTGCAACTCACAACCAGACAAGTTTCATGTCATAGTGTAGTGTTTAATAGCGTTGAACATGGCGCAATTTGTACCTACAAATTACGATGTGCGGGCAGCATTGATGTTTTGTTACCATTTGAAGAAAACTGCTGCAGAATCGCATCGCATGCTTGTCGAAGCTTACGGTGATCATGCTCTTGGTAAGTCACAGTGCTATGCGTGGTTTACAAAATTTAAAAGTGGCGATTTTGACGTGAGAAACGAAGAACGTTGAAGACAACCGAAAAAGTTTGCAGACAGCGAATTGCAAGCTTTGTTGGATGAGGATGACGCTCAAACGCAACGACAACTCGCGGATTAATCAAATGTGACACGAGAAGCAGTTTCCATATGTTTAAAAGCCATGAGCAAGATTCAGAAGGTGGGAAAATGGGTTCCCCATGCATTGACTGAACGACAGCAGGAAAACCGAAAAAAAAAAACACTTGCGAAATTCTGCTCGCCAGGTAAACAAGGAAATCATTTCTCCATCAAATTGTGACTGGTGACGAAAAGTGGATCTATTTTGAGAATCCTAAGTGTAAAAGATCATAGGTAACTCCAGGAGAACTGGCGACATCGACTGCAAGACCAAATCGCTATGGACGGAAGACAATGCTTTGTGTTTGGTGGGATCAGAAGAGAGTGATCTAGTATGAACTGCTGAAACCTTGCGAAACCGTTAATACCCAACGTTACCGACAACAAATGATCGATTTTCATCAAGCTTTGCGTGAAAAACGACCAGACTTGGCGCCTTCCGATTTTCACTTATTTAAATCCATGGGACACGCACTTGCTTACCAGCGCTTCACATCTTACGAATATGTACGAAAATGGCTTGGTGACTGGTTTGCAGCACAAGGGACACAGTTTTTTTGGTCTGGTATCCACACATTGCCGGAACGATGGCAGAAATGTATCGCTAGCGATGGCCAATACTTCGAATAAAATAGTTCGTAGCATTGTCATCCAGTCACTGTGTCTTTTCTGTACATAAATTCCGGTTTCATATTTACGCACCTCGTATGTGCATGGATGTGGGAAGAAATATTAAAATTATTGTCTCAGAGTGCTAATGAAAAGATAGCAGACTCTAAATTATAGTGATAGATTAGATACTACGTACGTAAGTAAAAAATGATTTATATGTAAATATATTTAAGGTATGACATTATTTAAACACGTTTAGTAATGTTTTGTTTTAACAATGCACCACTGTGTAAAATAAATATTCTTCTATCCTAGAAAAAGAGTCAAAGTCAGCTTTCCACACTGAGATCTAGGGAAGGGGGGAGGGCAGACAAACATACATATCAATAGCTTAACTAGGATTTTGCGCACCCTGCAAGGAAGTTTTTAGGGTCCGTCTAGTAACATCTTCTATATGTAATTTCAGCTAATTCTTGCCGCACGTATTGGGTAAGTACAAGAAATCTTTCCGTTGTGACGTCACAGGTTAGCGGAGCACTGATCTCACAGGAGGCGCTGCCAGTACGTGAAATGGTAGGCACGTAATCGAGGGAATATTCGATTCGAGGAACCAGGTCAGCTATGTTTGGGTCTGGCTGTGTCCCCAAAAGTGACCCGCTTTCAGCTCTCCATGTGAGCTCTCCCTGCCACCATCCACATTTGGACTTGCCTTAATTTACCTATGCTGAATTACCTGCGAATACATTTGAGCAACTCTTCAGGCAATTCCAACAGAAATACAGTAACAAATGAGAAAACAGTATAATTAAGGACAAAGAAGAAACTGATGGTTTTAAGAGTCAAAACAATAAATTAGATACCACATTAACAGGAAATTTTAAAAGAAGCCCAGTTAAGTAAGCAATGATTACCATATTCGACCAAGGAAACCGGAAAAGTCCAGAAACCTGGGTGACTTCCCCTAAAAGGAAGCACTCCAAACAGACAAGAGGAAAATGAAAAGAGATAAAACCAACATAATAAACTGCGGGCTAAACAGGCATGAGCCCGGTAAGAACATATCTGGACGACCAGTAAAACAAATTCTCATTCCATGAAGACTCAGAATAATAAAATAATAACCCAACAGCCACTACCATCAGAAGGCTGAAATCAAAGAAACCGTGATCTACAGAAATTGGAATACCAGGGAAAGAGAATAGTGTTTATCAAAAAAGAAAAAATACTTAAAACTCTGCAAGAGTTGATACATCATGGGTCCGTATTCACACAGATGAGCACATGAAGGCTCAAAGGTCAGAGCTAAGTTTAGGGTGCCCAGATTATGGGAATAAAAAAACAGGACACAATGTTTGTTTCGATATCGGTCATCTGGCCTGTAGTTTTATCAGTTTAAGCATTCAAATAATGCGGTGGTATGCAACGTCCAAATCAATCTGTCTAAAATTTTATCAAGACACTATGAGGCCATCGAGAGCATCAGTTAGAAGGGTTAGGTTTAGGGCAGCCATGCCGGTGTATTTTTTTAATTTAAGGCACTTAGGCAACTATGGCTCAGGCCGTATGGACGATGATGGGATGAATTGGTGGAATGAAGAAATGGGAGGAAACGGGAGCACCCCTAGAAAGCCCATGCATACGGTGTTTGTCCACCACAAAGCCCACTTGGCATAAGCAGGGATCGATCCGACGACCCCAGTACCAGAGGTGAGCGCTCTACCATCTGATCGCTGACTGGACGGTCAGGATTCATTTCCTGCTGAGCCCAAGTTTTTTTTCTCTTTTTCATTCATATAGCCCAGTCAATTTAGGAGGAAAAGGGGCTTAATCTAGAACAAATTGCAACAAAAATGCTGTTTGCGGTTTTTGGTTGTATGAAGTGTACCCAATAACATATCGAAAGTCTACCAAAATCTGAGTGACCAAAGTGGACCATTTTGGTCCGCCATCTTGGATATTGGCCACGAAGAACTTTGAAACATAAATTAGCTGTAACTCGGCTGCTACAATCCCGATTTGCATAAACTTAGTATCAAAATAGAGGGAATTTTCTACGGAACAATTAAACATTATTTACAACATTTTTTTTTGTTTTTTTTTTAATGGTGCTTCTCAGTTCCTGAGATTTTGTGAAACCGGCCTATTGCAACAAAAATCCTGTTTATGGTTTCGGCCCTATGAAGTACGTGAATAACATATCAAAAGTATACCTGCTATGTCATATTGACTTTAACATGATTAGCAATAACAATGCTATAACAGTCACCCGACGTTATAGATTATGTACTATGTTTCTTGCGTAATTTTACCAACCCAGTCCCCATGGTACAATGGGTAGGGTGCCGAACTTCGGATCGACAGTATGTTTGAATCCCACGGCTGACTGTCCTGACTGAGGTTTTCCAGAGTTTTCCTTAGCCAACATTTCCCAATATCCTCCATTTCTAATAACAAGAAATAATAACCTCCTTCATTGTGCCACGCCTAGGCTAAGTATACTGCAGCGCTCCTTATTCCATAGACTAGTAATTATGTACAATAACTTTGATTCAAATATTGATATTTTCGGATCTGAACACACTTTCCATCGAACGCTAAATACAAATATGTGAGTTATTCCTCTTGTGTAGTATAATCGTTATGTTTTTTATATCAATTGCTGTGTTATGTGTTGTTTAAATTTAATTTCATGTTATTTAGTTTGTAGTAAAGTTATTTAGTTTGTAGTGAAGTTATTTATTTTGTAGTGAAGTTATCTAGTTTTTTGCATTGTTATTTTGTTTCTGTGTAAAATGGCAACTCAAGCTGTATCTGAAACCTAATAATAAATAAATAAATAAAATAAATATCCTATCACATCCCTGTTCCTAGCCTGAGTTATAGGTACCTAAAAGGTCATAGAATAAATACAAAATAAATAAATAAATTCAGTGATTTTATCCAAGTTTCATTAGCTGCATAGTTCCTTGATTGTTTATATAGGCCTTGCAGCAGTTACAGACCTTGATGTTTCTGTTCAATCCCATCAACTTATGCACTATGTTGCGAACAACATTGACCACAATATACGGACTCTTGATGGACATGGAACACTTCATGGAATGGGAATGATTGCAACTGTAACTCCCGCATCAGAAATATCAGCACCTCGCTTAGTTCCAAAAAACAATGTTTCAGTCAAGGACATCATAAATATAGGAAAGTTCTCCATAATAACGTACGAACTACCAAACATAAAGAGAAATCTTTTGATTGAAGAACTTAATGACATCTCTTTTCAGAATAAAAAAAATCGAAATTGCTTCCTGAAGTAATCTGGAAATACATCGTTTCTAAAAGGTCCACGGTCTGGATGGTCAGCAGCCATGCATATGTTTCACAAAGGAGAGCACCCTGGAAGATTTTTCATCTTCTTCCTGCCCATAGTGGACATGGATCCAACGGACCTAATGTGCATTTTCTCAACACTGACGTTCTTAGCTTCTCATGCACGCCGTAACAACTCAACACCGATTGACATTTGATCAACCATTCTTGTGGAAAGCGTTGACTATCATATGGAATGAACCAAACGGGAGCTACTTGAAATATGTGGTGCTTTTACTAGGTGGATTGCATATTGAAATGAGTTTCCTTGGTTGTATTGGACATTTGATGGCTCATTCTGAATTCAAGAAGCGCTTGAAGTAAGTTATGCTAACAATGCTGTAGTGCACATGCTTACAGGAAAATCACTGGTTAGAGCTCGCACAGGATATATTCTTAATAGACTTTAATGATTTGTTGTTGAAAGAAGACTTTGGGATTCCTAGAATGTCCTTAGACAACCGATACGTACCTCCAGGACCAACAACTTGTAATGAGCGCAACCAAGACATTCAAGAAGGTGGTATGGATGTAGATAATGGACTTAAAGCATATCCACCTGCTGAAAGAACAGAGAGGAAGGAAAGTAACTCCTTGATCGCTGATATAAAAGCATTGTACGCAGCTGCAACTGTAGATGCCAGGGATGAATCTCTACAGGATGATAGCTTGAAGGTCTACGACAGACTGCAAGAGGTGAACAAGAACAAGAAAGAATAAAGTAGAACCAGCCGATTGTGGATTCAATATATGACTGGATTCAATGGTAAATATTCCAAAAATATTTCATTACTTCAGAAAGAACTGGATACTTGGTTCTACGGCTCCAAAACCTAAAAGGAATGCTTCCATACTTTGCGGAAGCTGGTCCTAATATAGTGTTCACCTATTTCTTCAAAGTATGCAGAGACTTCGTAGTACTCAACCACATATTCACAGAAAATTCATGGATGGATTTCATGTCGTACGTCGAACGAACCAACTCTGAGCTGGCTGTCCACGGATTTAGTTATTGAACAGGTGCTAATGAGAACTATAAAAGGAACCGGGGGCCTAACACGAGGAAGAGGAATGACAGAAGCCCAACGACTATTGTGGGTACAGTCAATGGTGCCGTGTAGTGAAGTCAACAGCGCAGTGCAAGAGTTTACTGAAGTTGAGTTCCTCACCACTGATCAACATAAGGAAGCTTCCAGTACAAGGCAAATGCGGGACACACTAGATTTCGAGAAACTTATGCATTTCTTCCTGAATATGAATCCCTTTGAGATTGATGGGGCACTCCGAAGCTTAACATCAGGTATGGTTGCCACCAGACCCGATAAACGGGAATAAAGCTTCAGAAATCGGGCTGGCGATGATTAAGTCTATGCAAGGAAAGCAGGTTTGGGACTATTCATTTAAGCGAAAACAGCAGTCAGTAACAATGGGAATCAAAACGAGTATTTCACTGCAAGAGGACACAATTCACTTCGATTCTCATCTTCTATTCCAGTGCTTCATTATTCTTGCTTCATCACAGGGAATCATCTCTGAAGATCTATTCAAATACGAGCTTTGCAGCTACCCAGCTTCCTTGTTTGATGCTTCACATCTTCCTAGAAAAGCTAACAAAGCAGCGTTGGCCGATACCATCTGGTCCAATTTACAGTCAACACAGAAAGAAATGGAGGTAAATGTATTAGATCCATTGTACGTTCTTGACGGAGGTGCTCTACTATACCGAGTTCCATGGTGTCAAGGGCAGTCTTTTTCTGAACTTTCCACTGCTTACCTCATGTATGTTAAACGTCGCTAGGGAACCATCCACCAAAGATGCTACTCATATAAGATGCAAAGGGCGGTGAACACTTGATGTTTATCTCAAGCTAGAAACCACACTTCATCTTAAGAAAGAAGATTTCTTAGCAAATCAGAATAACAAACAGGGACTTTTACATTTGCTAAGCAATAAATTTGAAGAATCTGGTTATGAGGTTCTCCACTCGAGATTGTGAAATCCGCTTTATCAGCAGCTAAAAAACAAAATGTAACTGTAATTGCAGATGACACGGATATTCTAGTACTCCTTTGCTACTATGTAATGCTTTTCCAGCCGAATCAGAGGTCCAATAATCACAAACATAGAATATGGGCCAGGGGTGGAATGGATGGTACACGCGGGTACACGGCGTGTATCCACCTTAAAATTTTTTTAGAAGGAAGCGTGTACCTAGAACAACGCTGGGTACAAGCCGTGTACTCAGCTGTTTGAAACCCAATAGAGAAACAGAGAATGAAAGATGATAGATACAAACGGATTTATTAGATTATGCATAAATTGTAAACCTTTTTGCAATCTGCAAGAGAAATTAGGAGCTTGTTTCAAGAACTTGGTAATTCCATTTTACTTTTTTCTTTATTTCATATAATATACAAATTGGATAGAGTAAATTCTCGTTCAAACTGACAGCAAAATCGAATCAGGAAATTGTATATTATATGAAGTAAAGAAAAAAACATTAAAATAATGTAAAATGGAATTAGCAGGTTTTGGAAACAAGCTTCTCAAATACAGCACAGGATTAGTAATTCATAAACAATCGATTAGATCCACTTCGATTGGCTTTTTCGTTTACTGTTTCTGTTTCTTACCCGAAAACGGTTAAATACAAGAGGAGCTAAAGTAGGCTAGAGTGTAAACACGTTTATGAGTTACGCCTTGTTTCAGCATGGTGCAGGGTGTCAGAAAAGTCCTGTTCCGTCACCTTCGAACTGTGATAGAAAGGAAGCAAAGCATGGCATATGAATATGGGTTGAACACATTTGGGGGGAAAAATCCGACGAATTCCAATATGTCACATTCCGGTATCTAATGTTGCAAATTAGAGAACGAAGAATATACTACAAGGTGAAAAAAAGATAACGGTCTTCGCTTTGTGCTAAAAGACAAGCGCAAAGAGAACTGCTCAATTTGCTTCACTCCGGCATAAAATCAAGAATCATTCTGATTCGAAATGCCATTCAATTGATTTGTCAATTTGGAAGTTAAAAGCAGAAAGATATTGAAAAGTTAGCTGTCGAATCGACGAGCTTAGGGAAGAAAAGTAATGAAAATATTTTTGGGACTGTGTATTATTTAGCCAAAAATAACCGACAATGTACTGAACACGAATCATTGATTCAACCAGGAATGTTTAATGGTGTACATATAGGATAAATTTTCTACTGAAAAACTGCTGATTGCTGAGGAGATGAGCACGCGTATTGTGACTTATTTAGTTGTATCATCTGCTACGTTGTGTGTACTGATAGATGAATTTTCAACTATCAGTAAAAAGTCTGCCATTGATATGTTTATTCGGGCCTCGATTAACAACGGAGATCCATTGTTTTGACCTTGAAACTTATTGAATTAGAGGGACAGACAGTTAAAGTAACATACTCAACTTGGCAATTATTATTTATGGTGAGCAAGTCAAATGGTGTAGCCGAAATGACTAACAAATTTAAATCTGCCGTTACTTGTTTGGCATAACCTGAACCATAGGTTAGAACTTGCTGTAAATTATTCCATCAATGAAGTTATGGATGTAAATCAGGTAAAAGTTGCATCGAAACTCTCTACGCACATTATAGACAATCTCAGAGTAAATTTATTGGACCTCTCCAATATGTGTTAAGAACTTGGAAGTCCAACTGTTGTGTATTGGGCAAATTATGGATATACGATAGATTTCAAGTACGGTTGCTTAAGAACAGTCCGTGTAGTATGGGTACATTTTCCAGCCATACAGGCACATTTCAAGTAAAGACTGAGCCTCATGTAAGCGGTTTGGGAGATAGGCTTGCTAGTTATGAACTCGTAACAGATCTGGGGTTGATGTACGATGTACTACATGAGCTATCGTATATGTCTCTGCAACAGGAAGTCAGAGGTATAAACCCTATAATGTGGTGATTACCTCATTTGATGGACCATCAGCCTAAAAGGAGGAACCTGAACCGATGTATGAAAACGCGTTGAAGTACCAGAAGACGAGTGTAATGAGTGGAGTTCCCTTTAAAAGCAATTTCAAAGTTAAGAGCTTGAACGCTAACCCATTCATTCAATGTGTTGTGTGGTAATGTGAAGTGATGGTGATAAAAATGGAACCAATGATCAAATCTTAAATAATATTACGATACTAGATCCAAAAGCATGACCTGAAGAGGTCAGAATTCGTCGCGGTGGAAAGCAAGTAAGGCGACTTTGTGAAAGATTTAACTTGGATGTCGAAAGGACGAGTGGTATGCTGGAATATGTTAAGTATTCCTCGACAATTCCAGAATATTTCACATTCTTGAAGGGCTGTCTCGTGCAAACATTTCCCTGCAGTAGGCTACTGCGGAATGCGAAAGAGCATTTAGTGTGATGAATATTGTCGCAAAATAAACTTCGTTCAAGCTTCCTGGTGGTAAGTATTTCAAATTTAATGTTTGTGAATATTTATCGTCCAGCTTTGTCTCACTGGTATTCAAAGCCATACTTTGAAAGTTGGGAAAGGAATCACAAAAATGCTATGGATTCACGCTTAAAAAAAAAGAATGGAAACTGAAAAGAAGCAATCTGTTCAGGTGTTGTTGTAATTGGAAACTCATGCAAGTTTTTTTTTTTTAATATACAGAAAAGTTGGTTGTTGCCGGGACAAGGATTCTAAACCGAGTAGACCATTGTCGGTTACCTATTCTAACCACTAACTACAGCGGCTCAACCCAACCAGTAACTGGGAATCGCGGATTCTAGCCCAAATCGCAGTAACAATCAGCTTTCCTGTGCAATGTTCAAGAGTAAGCCTCACACAAGGTCTTTATGCATAAGCGAATATATGAAATGTACTTATAAGACTTTGTTTATAATATTATATCCATAACTTAAGTCCTATATTGTTATATAGTAACGGACAAAAGTATTGGAACAAAGATATTTCTTCCTTATACAATTGTGTATGTATTAAATTTAACAGAACATAAATTGTAACACAAATTCCCAGAAGTAATTGCTTTTTATGTTATTTTCTGATTTTGTTTATTCGCGAATGATTTCCTTCTTCGAACTCTGTCGCTTATTACTTGACCTTGCCATCACTTACAGGATGGAATCCTCAAAATACAGTAGGCACAATCAAACATGGAGCAGTAAATGCAATTTTGTGGAGTTCTATAGTTTCTAATGATGTATGAAACTTTTATTTATAGAAGGCATGTTTGCATTCAAACACATTTTCCCAGAAAATTTTGAGAAAGTGCTGAGAAATTGGGCTTAGGATATTTAATTTTGATTTCCAACAGTACAATGATCAGAGGCCGAGTGCAAAATTGTTCCGCAGTGGGTTGCATGGAACACACCTCACACTTTCAATACCCTAACCCGGAGTTCTCATTAATATTTCATCGAGAATAGTTGAAATGATCCCGAAAACAGGTCAGAAAACATTAAATCAGACCCAGAACAGAATTGAAGGAGATCCTTAGTTAAAAAAAAGAAGAAAAAAAAGACTAAATACTCGTAGATTCAGGATGGGCTAAGGAACAAGTTCATTAATGCCAAAGAAACTTTCAAGAGTTACGTGCAGAAAAAGGACTCTTACAAGGTTCTGAGTGACCTGAGTTGACGGTGTTCCAATACTTTTTTCTAGTTATAAAATTACGTTTTCCTTTATAAAACCTTATACATTACATTTAAGCTTTATTTTCCAGCTAAAATTATTTTGTTACAATTTATGTATTGTTAAATTTAATACGTGCACAATTGTAGCAATGTTTAAGGCAAAAATCGTTTTTGTCCGCCATTGTATATGCAGGGCTCGAAATGGACCGGAAAGTCGTTCCTGTTCGTCAATATCTGGAACCTTCCTGTTCCGTCTCGTCAATATAGTAATCATAGACGAAAAAAAGGATAATAGCATGTTAAAAACCGTAGAGCGTTCCGTTTCGTGAAAATTTCCATTTCGAGCCCTGCGTATGTGTATTTTCTGTAGAGATTGCCACCTTAAAGTGTTCTTTTTGTATTAGTGTGTTGGTATACACTTTATGGAGAAAACTAACAGTTGTTCTTGACGGCAGGTTAGTGACAATGGTTTTGTCAATTGAAGACTTGAAGCAAATAAGGCACTGAATACTAGTTTTGTGAAAATAGCGTTTTTATAGGAATAACAATAAATATTGTTTGAATTATAACATATTATATAAACTAACTAACTAACTCTATGGCTTATGGAACTCGCAAGTTCATCGCCGCAGTAACAAACGTTCTCCATTGGATTCTATCCTGGGCAACATCAAGCCAGTTTTCATCATGATATTTTATAAAAATCAAAATCCAACAATATTACTTATTTCTTCTATTGGGTGTTTATAAATGGTGAGATGTGTTGTTTTATATGGAAATAAAATTAAAAATGACATTTAATGCCTTATTTACTTCAAATCTTTAATTGATTTACATATATACTTGTACTTTGTTCATTGTCTTACTAAGTTACTGTTACTAAGTTTAAGGTGCAATTTGTAATTGTAACTACGTCATTTGTAGTCCGTCACTCTTCCGGGTTTGAATACCGCCGTAGACAGTTGCAGAAATATCTTAAACTGTGCACAATGAAACTGGCTGTATTGTTCAGTATATCTATACTCGAAAACGTAGTAGAAACACAAGTGTAGAGGGTGTGTATAGATAGATATACAGGGTGTAAAAGAATTTGACCGACAAACTTGCAGAAACGGCATAAAAAATTCTTAAGAAGAAAAGGGTTAGTGTCCCGAGTGGAAATTTCGCCGCATTTCGGAGCCACAAGCTGCCGAAAATGAACTTAAGCACTTCGTATTTCCAATATCATAAACAACAGAGCTGATGTGACATGGTATCTCAAAGGCTTTAAACTTGCTCTATCCAAAATGTACGAGAATATTTTAAAATTGTGCAATGGGTGCGCAAGTAATTCTCCACGAGAAGTAGAGGATTTCCATAAATTCTCCAAAGTAAAGGTAGGCCAAAAGGAGAATGGATAAGAAGACTTTTACTGCGAGTAAAGACGACATACGTAATCACCGCTATCCACCCGGGCAATGCTATTCGCTCTCACTGATAATAAACGGAGCAAACGTTTTTTTAAATGTATTTCCTACTCCTGTTTGTTATGCAACCACGCATATTTGGTAAGAATTTGATCAATTTAACATTTTTCTAGGAAAACTTATGGAACAGTGTGTACAGAAGAAAATATTTGCCTTCCACCCCTGAATATGGGATATCAAAGCAGCTAAAGAAGGACTTGAGGAGGACATCGTATGCAGTCTTCCATTCATGCATGCTCTGTTGGACTGTGACACAACGTCGCAACTCTTCAACATTGGAAAAGGTAACACATTCAAATTATTGGAGCAGCAACCTGAACTGGTGGCCTATGCTAAAGTTTTCAACAGTCCTACATCAAATGTGCAAACCATAATTGCGGCTGGGGAGAAAAGCTTAGTCGCTGTCTATGGTGGTGCCAACTCTCATTCATTAGATTCACTGTGATATAAGCGTCTCTCGGCTAAAGTTGCTAGAAATAAATTGTCAGTACATCCACAATCACTGCCACCAACATCAACATCAGCGAAGTATCACAGCTTTTGTGTGTATTTTCAAGTACAGGAATGGCTCGGAAATTCATCTTTGATACCAAAAGACTGGAGCTGGCGGGAACAAAATGGTCAATACCTTCCTGTTCTAACAAACGTACAGCCAGCACCAGAAGCCATCCTTTCTGTGATTCACTGTAGTTGTAAAAGTGACTGCTCGTCAACACGATGTTCATGTCGCAAACATGGTATGGATTGTTCTGTAGCCTGCAGAGAGTGCCAAGGTGTATCATGTACAGATTGTAACCTTGAAATCGTAGTAAGAGATGGAGAGAAAGAAGAAGTCATCGATGAGCATACCTAACAAGGATGTGGGAATGCTTGATAATACCAAACAACCAGAAACAATTTCTTAACCTGAGGCTGGTATAGAAATCAGGTGTTCTCGCTGATCTACAATACGATCCTTTTAGATGTTGAATGTGTCAATTAACAATACCTGTAAAAGGAGATCACGGACTGCATATAGCCAGTGGTTGTAGACGATATTTATTTTTACATTAGTCTGATTTCAGCGTCAATATTTTCATTTTCGTATATGGAATAAGCAATTTCAACGCAGCTGTGACAAAGATTGTACCAGCAGTTTTTTTCTAAAAACCATACACATATTTATAATACGTCAAAAACTTTAACTGTTTTCCTTTTTGTGCATCAACTACATATGTGTGGTACTTCTAAGGAGTAAGTTCTCTGTGACTGACTTCTTTCAAATTGTGGAAGATCTTTCGTATCTCATGCGTTTTATACACCAATATATGTTAATTCTCTGTATATCATGGAAATCTTGGATTACATCTTTAACAACTTTTATTAATTTTATTTATTTAACTTCTTGTCATTGTCAAATAATGTCTTGCTAAATATACACTCTCTGGTCTTTAATTCGACACCAACTTTATGAAAATCGGGCTTGTAGAAGCAGAGTTACAGTTAAATTTAGGTTTCAGAGTCCTTCGTGGCCAATATCCAAGATGGCGGACTTCGGCCACTCAGTTTTTGGTAGTTTTTTGATATGTTATTCAGTATGCTTCATAGGGCCAGAAACCACAAACAGCATTTTTGTTGCAATTGGTTCCAGGTTATTTAGTAGATTGACTGGACTAATAGAAGCATTACATTACTCTATTTGTTACTACTTATAAATAAATGCGTCCTTTTGCTTTTTTTTTCTTCATTTTTAATATTTTATTGGGTTGTCTTAATTGCAAAAGAATAACATCTCATCTCAGAAGAGTGAAAAATTCCGATGGACTACGATTTCAGATTCATCTAGAAACATTACATTCCCATCGAAAAGAGATACCGCAGTTCACTTCTGTTTTCTGTGGTGAAATTTTTCACATTTTCTCCGATGAAAATCAATCT
Source organism: Lepisma saccharinum (assembly GCA_022664845.1). Classification (NCBI taxonomy): domain Eukaryota; kingdom Metazoa; phylum Arthropoda; class Insecta; order Zygentoma; family Lepismatidae; genus Lepisma; species Lepisma saccharinum. The sequence goes on from JAGDQP010012005.1 coordinate 21,669, forward strand.
AAAAGAGTCCCTCTTTCCGCAATCGTAAGAAAATAAGAATTTACTGAAGGTAAGAAAATGATAACGTAAGAATTGTAAAAAAAAAAAAAAAAAAAAAAAAAAAAAAAAAAAAAAAAAAAGGAATTTATTTAATTCTCAACAGTGTGAGAAAAATGCAAGAAGTAGGTGAAGGTGAAAATGCGGGACATTTCCTAAAACAGTACATTTCTTAATAATATGAACCCTTTCGAATCACGCAGGACAACCCTTTAGAAAACAGTACTGTCCTGCGAAAATCAGTACGTCTGGGCACCCGAGCTAAGTTAACTAGGAATAACGATAAACCGCTAACAACATGTAGAACAAAACCAGAATCAGAGGACGCTGGTACACTATTATAACTATGAAAATAATAAAGGGAAGAAACTTCTTCATCACATATGTATAAAAAGAGAGAATCTAACAGGTTACGGTGAAAGGAAGGACCGGGAGCTTGGTTTCACATTACAAATGAAGACCACAGAAAAAGAACGTACTTAGTTCATTTTCTTGATTTTACAGGAGAGCTTTTAAAAAAGACCATAATCACCATTACGGACATCTCTGCACATCAAATAATGATTAGCTTTGACATGGGTGCTTATAAGTTAGGTTAGATTAGGCAAAATTTTCACTTACACGAAACAGAAAGTGCTAATGTGAATAAGCTGTATCAAAACAATGCAATCTAATGTAACGTGGTGTTGAAACAATTTTACCTAATGTAAGGCGATAGCAACATGATAGCCTACTTAATAGCATGTAAGCTAAAGAACGAATGCAACGTAAGACAGCGCGAGCGATTATTACCTGATACTATAAAGTAATGATATTAAGTATTTGCTATAGTTTTATATAACTACTATAGTTATTATATTTCTGATTGAATGCTATAACGCTACTTTAAGTACCTAACTCCATTTCAGTAGTTCCTCTATCCAGACTTTCTATACAATTTACAATTAATATTTTAATAAGAAAAAATTCCCTTAACGTTACTTATAAATTGAGTTTCAGTTGGTGAGTCTACAGTATGTTTGGTGTTTTGTTTTGAGTTTGAAATTTACCAAGATATGTATATACAGGTAAAACATTCCCTACCTCATTGGCTGAATTCTGTATGACGCATCAGGAAGATACTGTCGTTAAGCAAAGAATACCCGTTGAAAGAAATCAGTCTGTGCCCTAGGAATAGAAATCTCCTGTTAGCTAGCGACAACCGAAGCCAATCGGGGTAAGTCATGTTATCACAGTGTCTCTCGCGACAGAGGACTTAGCAATCACACAGAGGGGTCCATTCCCAACATGTGAACAATACTGATTTCCCCTATTTCAACGAGGTGATGATACCTTGGTGTTGATGACGTCAGTTAAAAGATTTTGAGGGAAGTTTTAAACTTGCTTTAAACATGCGTGTAAGGTATTCGCTTACTTCTGGAAGGATTTCCATCGTTTTGTTTCAAACATGAGCCAGAATAACACCAGTTGACCTGTTGAACTTTGTTATAATTATAGACGTAAAACAGAAGGGATACTCTATCATAGGTTTCCAAAAAAGACATGAAACCATGTTATTTAGTTTAACTACATTGTTTTCTCTAAACGAAGTAGGCCTACAGGGTGTACCTGCACGGAACATGTATTTACATTATAATTGTTTACTGTTCTACAAGAAAAACTCAGTTCTTCTACTACTAGTAGTATTTCCACTTCCACTACATAAGTGCAAAGTGTTCTTTCATTAAATTATTAAGCGGCATCAGGATAAACTTGTCTGTACAACTAGTAAGAACATAAATTTGATGACTCGCGTCTAAGGAAAGCCCATGTGGAAACAATGTATTTTTGTAAATCGCGTGTGCAGTAAAGAACACGGTACCTGACTTACCTAATCTCCACGTACTAATTTCATTAAATTTCCTAATGCGTATATACATAAAAAAGTTATTTTTCTTTTAAAACAATATGTAAAAGTAGCCACACCAGGATTCGATCCAGGAACCTCTGGATCAGATTTCGGATACGATAACCACCATACCAAGCTAGCAATTTTGGCATAAACCCTTTCATGGTTCTTATAGTTCAAGGAGCTCTGCATCTGCGTGAGAGTGGGCAATGCCTAGTTTTCATAAGCTTCCCTTAAACACCAGTAATTAGATTTGTCCGTCATATATATTGTAATCGATTTAAACCGACTTTTACTTCTTGATAGTGTAGTGACCCTTAGTTTTTATAAGCTCTATGGTCACAACATATCTTACCCTCTCCTCTTTTTTATGTGTCTTCTTTTTCTTTTCTTGTTCTTGCTGATGGATCTCCGGTATCTAGATCCATGGTTCGTGCTTTATCGGTAATATTGTTTCGTCTTCGGCTTTCTTCAAAAGATTTTATTTGTCCAGATGACAATAAAGGCGAGCCATTCAGGTCATCTGTTTCATTGTTGTGTTGGCGGGATTTTATTTTTATTGTTTCTTCACTTTATTATTCAATTATTTCTTTGCATATTCTTATTGCCGTAGTTATTTCTTTAACAATTTTTCGTTCGTTTAAAATCTTCAAAATCAAATTAAAGGATTTAATTGTTGTTTTACTACGTTAGAATTTTCGTTGATTAAGCCACACACCCTTTCGCTCCCTGTTGTTTGATTTGATCCTTTTCTTCAATTGGCTGTCGCCAATCAGTAGTTAAAACATGGGCGGCGAGTAGGAAAAGCTGTACAAAGTTACGCTGCCTCCGAAAATTATATAAAAAGTAAAATTATAATGCAGCCAATGTTTAAAAGTTTATTAATATATAAAGCAGCATCGACTGATGAATAACAACAATTTTGGGAAGCTGTTTTCTCCAAATTCTTCATAGTAGGAACTCAGAATCTAATTTCTGCAGTTGGCGTTTTGCATCATTTACTATGGTTGCCCCTGGAAGTGAGCAACGAGAAGAATTTGTGAAGTTAATGTCTTAAAATTCCTCTTTCTCTCTCAGGAAAAACAAGTCTATTTCACCTACTGTAATTTCAGCACGTAAAATTTAGGTTCGTATGGGTTGAATATTTTACCTTGCACTATGGTCGATGCACCTTTCAAATGCGTGTTCTTTTTGCACTCAGCATTTTGTTTGCTTCTTTCCGAACTGGTATGTTTCAAATTGCCTCAAATATCTATACTATGTCCGTTTTAGTAAACGTAAGATTTTAACGATTCGCAATGTTTTATTCCGATCACTAACAAAGTTCGAAGCTTCTTCGTTGCGTTCGCAAACCAAAAAACAGTTAGCTCATAAAGATTTGTTTTGTGAATTTACACCTAACCCAACCATAGTAAAAATCCAGATTGTGATATTTAATTGGAGGTTAGGTTTTGTTAAGTTCAAAATTGGAAATTACATAGAAAATATATGATAATGATTTTGGAAATATTAAATAAACTTTTTGACCAGCAGCTATATAAGTAAATTAATATTTTCGTAAAACTTTGGTAAATTTTATTTTTATATGGGCCAGTTTAGTAACTTTGGACTTCGGCCCGTCACGATTTGCCTTTAGCTGTTAAGTGTTAAAATCCACACCCATGCCCCTGCCGGGACTCGAACCCGGGACCGTTGAGTCGCTAGCCCACCGCCGCACACCGCTCGACCACCCGGCCGGCAATATTTTCGTAGAAAGAAATGTTTTGCTTCGGTAATTGTGGAAATTTTGTTTAACTGGGCTCAAGATAAGATAAAAAGAATTGTATGGGCGGTAACAGCGCTATGGCTTACGCCCGTCCCGATACGGGGGAGGCCCTTTATCATTGTCACGTCTAAAAATAGCTCTTAATAAACTAAAATTATAAAATATATAAAAGCTGAAGATGTAAACTGTGTTCAGAAAAATCAAATCATGGTAAAAACTAAAGATGTAGAGAGTTTTTAGCACAACAAGTTAAAAACGTGAAGGCTGTATATGGGCCTTCACAAAAATAAAAAAATAAAATAATACTACATAAAACTTAACAACTAACCAACACAATCATCTCAGATAGACGGAGATAAACCTGTCTCAGGCATAAACATAAGAACTCTCCGTAACATACCTGGTTCATCCCCGAATAATGACACCATGTCATTTGGGATGTTATAACGTTGTCTGAGATGATTATATCATGTACAATCTAAAAGAACGTGGCGAATACTTAAAACCACATTGCAACTATTACAGTGTGGTGGATTCAATCGTCGTAACAGATATCCGTGTGTCAGGCGACTGTGTCCTTTACGTAGACGACATAAAAGTACTTCTTCACGCCTACTATCCCGGCAAGATGATTTCCATGGAGCAACAGTTACCTTAATTTCTTTCAATTTATTAACAGCAACGTCAGCCCATCGTCGCTGCCATTCATTCCGTGTAACGCCTATAATATATCATCATGTCATGAAATGGGACATGCTGAATATCAATGTTAGCGCCTAAGGAGGCCTCACTAGCTGCTTCGTCCGCCAATTCATTACCATAGACACCAACATGACTTGGTATCCACGAAAATACAACCTCACCACCGGCAGAGCAGATGGCGTGTGTCTTACATAGAATATCCTGCACGAGCGCATGCTTAGAATACATATTGTCGAGGCTTTGAACAACACTCTTCGAATCTGTACAAACAAGGATGCGGTTTAAACCATGAACAAGACTAAAATCCAAAGCCTTTAAAAGAGCATATAGCTCAGCAGTAAAAATACTGGCTTTGGGATTAAGACAAAATTGGCGGGCTTCCCCTTCTACAACAAACACGCATCCAACAGATTCATCTGATTTGGATAAGATAAAATGGCTCAAGTGGAATGTCTACCACATTTGAAAAGTAAAAAAATAACTTGATCTTTTGCAAAAAAAAAAGTGTGTTTGAATTCTTACCTCTGCTCGAGCATTTCTGTAAATAATCAATTTACCCTTGATAAAAAAAGGTAAAGCTATGGCCTGTGCGATACGCACGCGCCGTGAACGGCATATGGGGGATTTGGAGGTAGCGCTTCACATTTTCGTGACCTACGGTATGAAGTGAGGTGGGGTGGTCAGTACCACGCTCGACCGCCTTTACCTTCCCAAGGTGCCCAGGAATCCAAGGACACTCCAGTACTAAACTGGATATGTAAAATTAACAGTATCTTAAAATCATGTTGTGATGTGCTTAAAGATTTTCTTTGGAAACTTTTTTCCCCAAGAAATTCAGCAACCAGTCTTTTTTTTTTTTTTTTTTGCATTGCGTTTGTCATTTTTAAGTAAAAATAAATTACATTTTTACCAGATATTTCTTGTGTCGAGGGTTTTATTAAGAAGTAGGTAGTTTTCCATCACTGTGGTATTGCAGTAAGGTTCCCAACCTTTCGCCATTTCAGTCCGCAAAGTGTTATTTCATGTGTATGTGAGAAAGTAATTTCAGATGAAGTTGATCCGATGCTTCAGCAAACATTAGTAAATAGTAGTCAAATCAGTTGTGCTTATCTAAATCTCGTGATTAATGTTAAGTGGTGCGCGGTAGCGTTGAGCCTTGTACATTTCAGATGCCTAGTTGCGTTAGGTCACTAAAATAGCGTTTTGGTGTTCTGCTTTCCTGCGGGATGTTCTCGCCTACGTCTCCCCCTCCCCCTTTTGAGGGATGCCTTTTTCCCTCGTGTTCTGCTTTTGCCAACCAACCTTCTGCGTTTTGGCACTTCTTTCGGGCTTCTTCCATAAATGCTTTGTGGTACTAGACTAGTGCGTGTTTTGTCTTCGATGGTCCTAGACCGAAGCAGGGCACTGATGGGCAGACCCGTCCTGTCTTCAGGCCCGATAGCGGTTTTCTTTTTGTTTTGTGCCCTCTCCTGTGACGTAATGTAGGCTTGTCTCCCAGGCAGGTTTGATCACGTTAGGTGAATAGTATTGGGTAAGTCCCCTTTTCTGCAACAGGGCTCCACGGGCACCCTTGTTAGCTTTGTGTCTACCTGCCTTTGAGGAGAAAGTCTCGATACATTACAATAGTAAAAAAAACACACACAATGGTAGGGCGTACCTAGCACGGTTTAGCACGCATATTGAAGTGGGCCAATCCCTGAACTCATTGATGAGACTCAGCTTGATTCAGTCCACTTCTGTTCAGACAGTTTCTCGAGTCGACCCGGATCAACATTGGTCAGGAAGCCTGTGTGAAATGCTATAACAGGTTTCGGAATCATTTGTTTGTATTTTCCGTTTCCAAGCACAAGTACGTTCTGATGGATTAATAAATATTGAAATCAACACATCCACAAGGGTTGTATAGTTTTAATTATACATTAGACAACTCTTGGCCTAATGGCTTACCTTGGCAGCCATTAACATGCATGACCGTGGAAGAAAAATTAACAGGAGACCCGTTGTTGCATTGAAACATAACATGTGAATCAGTTAAAAAAAAAGACTTGGTCTTTTATTTTCTTATTTAACGTCATGCCTATAACATGGCTAAAACAGTCTAGATTTCACTAGGCCATGATAGATGGTAACATTTGAGGTTTGGCTATCATATAACCTGGAAATTAAAAAAAATGCGTATCGCCCGACGATTCGTTTCAAGGATTCGCCACACAAGTACCGTTCTGCTTTAAGTCTAGGACTGTGCAGTCCACTCCTTGAGGTAGAACTGTACGTGGACCCTAAGGCGTTAGGCGAACGACTCGAAGGTCAAGGGTTCGAATACCCCCAGGGGTATGGATATTTATGTATTTTAACTAGGTGTATAGGGTCGAATCGTGACGGGTCGAAGTCAAAAGTTACTAGACTAGCCCATATAAAAAAAATACCAGTAAGAGACTCTATTGAGATATAGAATTTTCGACATGTGGATGTTTGGATGTAAGATTTATTAAGCTTTATTAATGTTGTGTTGACTCGCAACCTATTTAGTAAGTCATACGTTTTCTTCGAAAGTAGTTTATTATTATTATCTTGAGAAGTTTCTTTATTTATATTTTTTGTTTGTTTATTTGTTTGATTCTTTTCGTAGATGTTTATCCGTAATTTCACCGAGGCGTTGAGATTAGAAAACTTGGGCTCTGGAATTGTGTTTCAGAAACTTAGTCCAGGATATGTTAAAACAAAGATGATAGCTTACAGGACAACAGAACAAATGTCTGATTGGTTAGCACCGGATGCTGCAACCTATGCAAGATACGCCATCAACACACTGGAGAGAACGAGCAGCACAACAGGATATTGGTGGCACTCAATATGCGTAAGATTCTAGACTTCATTCACTTTTTTATTTCTTTATTACCACCACCCCCGGTAGGAATACCATTTGGTTAAGTGTCATACCCTGCGACAAGGTCATATCATCTGCAAATCTAATGCATTTGATTTTCCTTTCGGCGACTGCAACTCCAGTTCATTACAGTATCTAATGTCTTCTAGATATACAGTTTGTTCCTGAAATAACGGCGTAAACTTCGGGAAGTGACAATTTACATTAAAATAAAGGAAGAGTTATTTTCAAGAAATTTACAGCCATGCGAAGTTACAGGCACTCCAAGATAGGCGGCATCGTCACAATTGATGTCATAACTCGACACAGTGACATGAGCGGTGAAGATGTAGCGAATAATGTTTGAAGTAGTACCCAATACACCTATTTAATCTATGTGTATGATTGGCAGATGCAGCTTAGAAGGGATTGCCGTATTAAACCATTTAGTTGCTCGACAGTAAAATATCAGCATATCCAATAAGTAATGTATTTTTGCACTGTGAGTAAAAGAACGATAACTTACCTGAAACACTACCGTTGTCAGGAAAATATTTTCCATCGGATTCCACAACACTCTGCCACCTGTCAACCAGTTATTGAATCCCCCGCTGAAAGAAGTCACCGATTTTGAAAGCATAAACTAGACCACTGTTCGTCCCCCGTCATTCTCGTTTTGAAGTGTTTTCCCAGAAAGGTAGTCGTAGTCGTCGGTCCAAGATCTGGTCAAAACGCCGGGTGGGGGAGTTTCTTCCAGCCACGTTCCTCGATCTTAGCACAGGTCCTTCTTGCCGTGTGTGGGCGCGCGTTTTCACCGTGGATGAGCACACTCTTCCGATTAACCAGAGCAGGATGTTTCTCCAACAATGCAGTCCGTAGACGTTCAAGCTGCTAACAGTAAGCATCTGCATTGATGGTCTGGTTACGTGGCAAGAACTTAAAATAGTTTATTCTACGGATATCCCACCAAACACTGAACATCAGTTTTCATGTGTGAGATCCTGTTTTGGTACAGTTCCTGCCCTTCCCCCCTTTAGGTATCCACTGCCATTTGCGTGTAATGTTACGGTAGAGGTGCTACTTTTAATCCCATGTCACCATTCTGCCCAGAAATGGCTCACGACTGTGACGGGTAACCAGGAAACTGCTGATGTTAACTCGGGTGCTGCTTCTGTTGAGGCATTAACGCATGAGGTATCCATTTTCGGAGTGTCGACAAGTACCAAAGATCATGCAGATGACGATGAACAGTCGAATGGGTGACATGGAGTTCGCTGCCCAGTTCTTCAACAGTTTGCGTTGGATTTGCCTTCACCGCTGCTCGCAAGGCATCGTTGTCCAGCTGCATGGGTCTCCCTTCTCGTGGTTTATCGGTGAGGCGTGTGTCGAGACCAAAACCTCTGGAACCACCTCTGGCACTTCGCACATCCACAGCACCCTGACCATATACGGCTTTGATGTTTCGTGCTGCTGCGCTGGCTGGGTGTCCCTGGTGAAATTCAAACTACATGACATGATATATGTGGTCCTCTGACACTGCTATGATCAAAGACAAGCCACACTTGAAAAACGTGGAATAGACCATTCTACAATGCTGTACAATCAGAGGCCGTCTACGTCACTATTCGCTCACCAGACGGGGTCATTTTAACGGCGATCGGACAGACGACATTAGTTATGAGATAAGCTGAGACTTAAATTGTGAAATCTGTCTATGCAATAGTCTCTCAAACATAATCATAGCCCAAATTAATGTATTGGATCGTACTTCGATTGTGATTGATAAGCCGACACCGCTTATGTCATTATCGATATATATCGAGATCTGACGTAATTTGTGACGATGCGGCACAATGCAAAAACTATGTAATCTAGGTGGACAAAACTCAATTTGCACTGGTATGTAAATTGTAATGAGTCAAATGGTAATTTAAACTGAATAGTCTAAAGTTGCTCAATCTATAAAAATAGCCACCTGTAACTCCCTGAGTTTAATTAACCTACTAATATGTACTCTTTATGATTTCGTACAACAATACATCCTTATAATATTGTTACTGAAAATTTCATTATATAAAATGTGCCAGGTGAGGAACTAAAATTTTTAGAAAATTTGAAATTTCACTAAACCTGCAGTTTATTTGTCGTGTTCTTCCACCTTTATTTTGTTTCAGTAAAATTAAGCATACCATAGTGCACTGAATCAAGAAAAATGACCCTGCCCGAACTTGCCCCGAATGTATTTATCAATTTGTTTCTTTAGTAATGTGTTCTGTACTTCATAGAAGACTGTATGAGATATAGCTGCATGAACGGACCAAGGATGGAAAGAAAAAATAGAACTGATTAGAATCTTCGCATATTTTAACATTGAAGCAGTAGATTGAGAATCAGAACCCGCTGTCACGGGAAAAGTAGCAGATTTTTACCTACAAATTGCCACGAGATGAACCAAAAGCAATCAAGCGAGGGAACGATTTTTCGACAATGTTGGATAATTTCAAGAATTACACTCATATCTACTCTACTAACAACCGAAAATCAGCCTTCAACCTCGGGTGTTTGTGCACGTCCACGAAAATCCTTTGAAGTAGAAAGTGCAAAATCCAAAAGACACAGAGTTCGACGACGACTAACGAAGAAATAATATATAAAATGCTGCGCAAAGTCCTTTAGATTCGAATGGACAGTGTGACGCTGCAGCACTCAGAGAAATTGTATACGCAACTCCAAAACGTGTAACGAAAATAAAGAACACCCTATCATCAACCGCGCAGTGAAAAAATAACTAAATAGGAAGAACGTGCTACGTTTTTAGACAAAGAAATGGGCAACTGATTCTACAATGCCACCTGATAAGCTCTGAAGAATATTGGTGCAACGGTTCCCCCCCCCCTCATACCCATTTTTCACAGAAAAAAAAAGAAAGATGTTACTCTGTAAACATAGCAATTATTGAAGTATCCACGGAAGTGAATTTACAGTCACTGATAGATCACACAACGAAGAGACTTTGTGAAGTACAGTAGCATGTCTTCGCCTTAAACTAGAAAACCTTGTAACTCCGATGTTAGCTATTTTACCAGAGAGCTGAAACTCAACATCTGTTTTCATTGCTTGTATGGAAGTTTGGCTTTGAAAATTCGTGACTTTTGTGTTAAATAAGCATTCCCACATAGCAAAATGACGTCCCAGGGATATCTGACGGATCTCCTGGCAGGATATCGGGACGTCCGTAGGACGTCCTGTTTAAGTCCCGTTTATATCCATGGGATGTATAGTTATAATTAATCCTTCGTATAACTATACGAAGGCATATCCTTTTTATAGTTATAATTAATTAAATAATAATAATAGTAAGGTCAATTTAATTTATAGAAATTCCAGGTAGGTAATCCCACACGGCTTTCCGGGGGACATCCAGGGGACCTCCATACGGGATGATCTGTTTGCATTGCCCACAGAGTTATCCCACGGACGTCCTTAGGACATCGGTATGGGAGCAGGACAATTATGACGGTAATGGGATCTAAATGGGACGTCCCAGGGACGTACTCTGCTATGTGGGTTAGCGGACCTTCAAATTTCAGTGCGAGGTGTAGCTTAATATTACTAATATTTTGGTACAATAATCTCAAAATTGATACTTTTTGGAGTTACGAGGTTTTCGAGTTAAATTCGACGATTTTGGGCTTACCCAATATAAACGTAACTTAAATAATATTGAACTGATATTTAAGTGAAACTGCGGTGGAAGTTTCGAATTCAGCTACTGAGGAACCCACCGCTTTAGTAAGGAACCCACTGAAGGAGACAAAATAAACCATACAGTGTCACGTTTGTCATATCACTTGTGTCCCTCCTAAAAAAAAAAGTAAGAAAAAACAATCCTAAAAGTTATCGTTGTAGTACTAAGATTCGATGCTTTGAAGGCCTGCTGAAAAGAGCATACAGCTTAGATACCAAAGAATAGCAACGTCGCGGAGAAGATAAAGAGATGATGGTGAACATGACCATTCAGATGATAGCTTAAGTAATTTTGATTGCTATTAGGTTGCAGATACGTGTTAGCTTTGAGGTTTTTTTTTTTGTTATATTTTGATTCCTATTAGATCAATTTCTGCATGTTCTAACCACACAAAATTTAGAATATGCGTTATATTGAACTTCAGTTTCTTGTTTGATACGTGTTTTAACGGAAAACGCACAGAGCATTCATTACTAAATAAAAATATTCTGAGTAAAACTATGACGACAGTTTGCTTTGTTAATTTTTTTGTCCCTCTAGAATAGCAAAGTTGGCCATTGTGTGCCGTCGTGACTTTGAGCGCCCGCCTGAACATGATCACTTCCCCGAAGTTTGCACCATTATTTCAGAGATACCCTGTATATTGAAGAAGGTGAGAGAGAACATCCTTGTGTCACTCACCCTTTTATATATTGATATTTGTTCTATCACATTATGCTATACTCCTCGAAGGTCCCGTGTTTGAGTCCCGGCAGGAGCATGGGTGTCTTTTAACTAGAACGTGACGGATAATTTGTGACGGGCCGAAGTTAACGGCCCATATAAAATAAAGTTTACCGAAGTTTTTTTAAAATCACCCTATACCTCTAGCTTCTTTTACAATAGAAATATGCCATTTCTTGTAAGTGTTCGATCATTCCATTACACCATCTGCGTTCTTCAACACTTCCATTAGCTTTTGGATCATCCTCCAGGATAGTAATAATAATAATAATAAAAAAAATGAACTATTTACAGTAAATATGTTAGTTTGTAGGAATCGTGGAAACATTTTGGGTGCATTTTGAAGGTACTCAGAGATCAATACTGTATTATTTATTTATTCCACTTACAAAGTATAGAGTGATTTCCATGGAGTTGATGTTCATGGAGTTGACGTTTTTTTTAAAAACACTTTTTTCGTTGCCATCTTCCTTACAGTGAGAATGGAATTCTACAACGAAGCATGAATTAAGTGTTTAGTGTTCGGCTTCTCCTCATGATTATAGGAAACAGAAATTAAAATAAAATACTATGATTATCAGTTCCATGGAGTTGATGATTAATAAGTGAGATACGCCTGATTTTCTCTATCTATTCCATAGTAAGTCGTCTGTAGAAGCATCTTCCTTCTAGTTCCACTGAAACGAGACTAAGCTGGATACATCCTGTCTAACGCATGCAAAAATGTTGTACAGTGTTACCAGCTTCGCCCTTTTCTTATAACCTTTTTTTGTTAGTCCACAAAGGTGATGAAAAAGCGGGTGTCATGTGTGTCAGTTAATGTAACTCTCACACTATTAGGTTTATTTTCGATTTGTGTTTCGAACTAAATTATTGTGAAGAATAATTGTTGAAAATTAACTGGAAAACTGAAAATAGATACTGAAAACATGTCTCAAACTTGAAAATGAAGGCGAGTTTCATTTCATAGAGTTGATATTAACCATGTTTGAGACTAAATAACATTCATATTATTAAAATATGAAAGTGGACAAAAACTGGCTCAGTTACAAGGAGTGTTTTAAGAAGCAAAGCAAGTAATTTGGGGCTTATCTTTTGTGAAAAAAATAAATAAATGCAGTTTCACAAAAATGTCCCATTTCTGGAGCATGGCCAATTTGCCAGTTCACTCAATCCTCATGATTATGTCAAGTCATAGCAATACACAAAAATTCTTTTGGGCTTCCTGAAAACCAGGATTATGAAAATATTATTTTTAAAATATCCACCGAAACTTATTCAACACACGGGATTTGTATAAAGCGCAATCTTACCCAAAATGAAAAATTATTTTAGTCGCAGCTGTAGAGTGGAAAATCATGTAATCCGCAAAAGAAAATGTTAGTGTCTTGCGATTCTGATTTAAGTACCGAACTGCTATAGCTAGCAGGTAAGTTGGTACAGTGTTGCCTTCGCATCAGTGATCCACCATCCTGAGTGAGCTTTCTCCATGATTTTTCCTCGCTCGGGCCAATCCCCGGTTGGCAACTTTAACTTAGACCCTACCCTACCGCATCCTTTCCACTACTATATTCCAACCTGAGCCATGGATGCCTAAGGACCATAAATACATTTCAATTCAATTCTGGTTAAAGCAAATTTCCTGTAATTTGTTACATGGACCACAGGTTAAAAGAACCAATGTTGCAAATAGTAACTGAATAATATGGTTCCTATCTAACTAACTCTATGGCTTATGGAACTCGCAAGGTCATCGCCTCAGTAACAAACGTTCGCCATTGGATTCTATCCTGGGTAATATCAAGCCAGTTTTCATCACGAACACCTACTTCTCGAAGATCTCTTCTAATATTGTCCTCCCAGCGACGTCTCGGTCTTCCCAATGGTCTCCTTCCAACCGGCCTTCGAACCAGGATAGAATATAATCTTCGTTTCTCCCCAATCCGAGCTACATGGTCTGCCCACCTTAGTCGTCGCGATTTCATTATTTTTACAATATCTGGAGAATCACATAGTCCGTGGAGTTTTTCATTATCCAATCTCCGCCACTCTCCAGTCATCTCGTCCCGTTTCAGCCCGTATATCTTTCTCCAAACCTTATTTTCAAACACACGTAATTTATGTTCATCTGTTAGGGTCGTACTCCAACTTTCGCACCCGTAAAATATTACTGGCAGAATAACCGTTCTGTATATTTTCAATTTCAATTTCCTTGATATTAATCGCGATGTTAGAAGTTTTTGGACTGAATAGAAACATGCGTTCCCCGATACTAAGCGACCTTTTATTTCTTTCGTGACCTCGGTTTTGCTTGTTACGTATGCTCCCAAGTGTTTAAATTTGTTTACTTTCTCTATGACCTCATCCCTAATTATTATGTTTTTATTTCCTTCATTCCCTGTGTTTCGGCTTGTTATCATGTATTTTGTTTTATCTATGTTTACCTGTAGACCTATCTCATCACACGCTTCTACTAAGACATCGGTGTTGCTTTGTAGTGCATCTATATCGTCCCCTATTAAATCTACATCATCCGCATCTACGAACAGTTGATTCAAACCATTCAATGATACTCCTTTTTTATCCCCTTTAAATTTTAAAATTGCTTATTCTAACGTAAAGTTAAACAGTAGTGGTGATAAGGCATCACCTTGTTTCAATCCGTTGCGAATCTTGTAACTATTTGATATATAATTACCTACCTGTACTCTGTTTATGGGGTCGCTGAGACATATCCTTACAAGTTGAACAAGTTTCTTCGGAATTTCAAATTTTACCAGGATACTGTATCCCTTTTAATAGAATCATAAACTTTCTTAAAATCAATGAATAACTGGTGAAAAGTCCCTTTGTATTCCAATTTCTTGTCCAAGATTTGTAGCAGGCCGGGTAGCCGTGAGGTCTTCGGCAGTAGGCCAACGACTCGAAGGTCCCGGGTTTGAGTCCCAGCAGGGGCTTGGATGTGGATTTTAATGACTAAAGGGCGAATCGTGACGGGCCGAAGTCCAAATTTACTAGGCTGGTCCATATAAAAATAAAGTTTACCAAGTTTTCTTCCAAGATTTGTCTCAAGGCGAAAATCTGGTCCAACGTGGATCTATTTCTTCTAAATCCACATGGGTGATTTCCAGTTATTTCATCTACGTATACGCTTAGGCGAGTTAGCTGTATATTACTCAATACTTTGTAACATGTTGGGAGTAACGAAATTCCGCGGTAAATCTTACAGTCCGGTATCGCCTTTTTTATAAACCGGAAGAATTATTATGGTTTTCCATTTCTTTGGAAGCTCCTCCTTTCTCTGTATAGCATTTATCAATGTACACAGTTCCTTGATTAGTGCCGTTCCTCCCGCTTTAATTAATTCGGCTGGAATATGATTTGAAATTTTTAACAGATCAGTGCTTTACTAAACAAAAACGCCAACAGTATTTAAAAGAAACAAAACAGTGCTTAAACAATAAGTTTCCTACGATTGAAAATATTGGAACTAATATTACGTAACATATCATACTGTAATTTCCCAGTACACGTGATGCTATAGAATCAGATGGTGCAGTGCTGAGATATATTTTTGTTTAGAAAATACAAAAGTGAAGTTGCATTGGAGAGAAGACTGCACCATAAAAAGTATTGTGTTACTTGTTCGGACCTCTTTTTTAGGTAACAAGTCTTGCTACATTTTGAGGAAACACACACAAAGCCAGGAATTTTTGTATTTTACGTTAGAAAAGAAATCCAGACAATACGGAAGCTAACATAATATATATTTTTATTCATCTTTTTATTCTTTAGTGTGCTCTAGATTTAGATGTCAAGGTCACACTATGTCCATAATCCTCTTCCTGTAATACTGGATACGGAAAGGAAAAGCTTATATTTTAACACGCAGCAGCAGTCTTTTGTATTTCAGGTGTCTACATTTGAAATTGTGTGATCGCAAGTGTGATCAGTAGTGAGTTTCCTGTATATATGTTACGATGCGCTGACATATGATTGTATGGATATCCAAGGTCTAAAATGACCTTGAATAAGTTACACGGCAGCGATTTTCATGATAGATTAGTTTTTATTTCAAAAACAACAGCAAATAATGAAACTACTCGAGCTGAAATGAGTATATATTTGTTATAGTGCTGTTATCCAAGACTTACTCCTCTGGATACCTTGATGTGAACAGCTAGTTTGTCACAGATAGAAGGGCAATATAGGACTGGAATATATGAAGTAAGTGAGCGTGTTTTGTTGTAACAATAATAATTATCGGAACAATTATTTTTTACTAGTTCTAGTAAATGATGTGCTTGATTATTTAGTTCACTCCAACAAACTCTTGTTTGCAGACGACTTTAAACTATATGGAAGCGTATCGTCAAAAGATGATGGTACATTATTACATTTAGGGCTCATTTTCAGGCCCGCTTGCGTTGCTTGTTTGCTTGCGATTTGGGTGAATAGCTAATTGAAACACGTGTTACAACACGTAATAATACTACACCACGAAACACCACTTGTTTCAATTGACTATTCACCCTCATCGCAAGCAACGCAAGCGGGCATGAAAATGAGCCCTTAGACATGTAGAACCTAACAATTTGGTGCAGTATTGGATCTTAACACACAAAAATGTCAAGCAGTAACTTTTACTGATCGAAAATTATCTCTCATTTTCCAGTACAAAATTGATGTAACTGTTATAGAAATGGTAGAATATATTAAGCACTTAGATGTTGTATTTGATCATAAATAAAGATTTCAATATCATGTGAATAGTATTCTTGGTGAAGATGACAGAAATCTGGGTGTTTTATTATGCCTCACATAGCAAAATCAGCTTAAATCAAGCTTGTTTTGGCCTTGAAACGTCAAGGCAACAAGCTGCAAACAAGCTTGTTATGTCAAGCAAAAAGATTGAATCATGCTTGATTTTTCAAAGGCAATTTAGGCAAGGGGCAAGCTTGAAATTGTGTTGTTAAGTTGAAGCATGTTCTATCTAGCAAATATTATGGTTGTATGAAGCTTGAAATATACTATGTATCACGTACTCAAGCCGAACAAGGCAAAATGAAGAGAATTTCAACCTTGAATCAAGAAGCAGTGCTATGTGGGACAAGTGGGTAGGGAAGTAAAGCTACTATATCTGTGGACAGAAGAGAATTGCATATGTGAAATTTGTTTCCAAAAAGTACGAAATCCATCTCAACAAATTGTTGATGTAATGAAAAAGAAACATGTATAGAGTTCCTACAATTAAATTGACTTTGTTTATTCTTTTCTCACATATGCTGAGGAAACAAAGCCGAAGTCACAAAAAATAAATAAAGTCACTTTAATTTTAGGAACTCTATACATGTTTCTTTTTCATTACCTCAACAATTTGTTGAAATTGATTTTGGTTCTTCTTGTAAACAAACTCCGCATATCATACTTTTCCCACGCAACATTAGAACTGGGAAAATCGACTCACCTTATTTATAGTTTCAAAATTATTTTTTTTACATTCACTGCAGCAATGTAATGTGAAGGAAATAATCATATTTTATAATAAATGTGAAAAAGACAAGTTTTTTAGCACTCATATAAAATGTGTAATTTATTTAATACAATAATAAAAATAAATGAAGACTGTTTCATCGCACGAAATTTGAATACTGCTCCTACAAATTCAAGCCTAGAGAGTTCAAACTTTCAGGGAAGAAAGTTCATAACCAATTCAAGAGTTCTGTAAGTGACAATTCTTATTTTATTTTGTTGAAAGGGCTTCATTGTTATATCTTTGCATATTCACAACAATAATAATAATAAAAAAAAACAAGGGAGGCGGAGTCCAGTCTAGGGACTGTGCGCATAAGCTGCCGCCAGGCTTCAGCAGCGAGCATCCTATTTAGATGATCAATGATGCGTTTGAAAAATTAAGGCGAGATATTTCCAACAACACATCAACCACCTTCCTATTCCCAGTATTTCCAAAGTTGTAATTCCTCCGCGAAACTCGCGAACCGACCCTGCAATCTGGATGAATGATACTGGTTTGAACTCGTCTTGCAGAGACCTTCCAACGACACCTCAACCATTTTCCTAGCCCTACTAGTTCCAAAGTTGAAATACCCCCTGAAAAATCGGGAACCACCCCTGCAACCTGGATGAATTATATGGGTTTGAGCTAGTCTCGCCGAGACCTTCCCAACGACACCTCAAACGCCTTCCTAGCCATAGTAGTTCCAAAAAGATAAAGTGCCCCCATGTCTGGCAACGTCCCTGTCTATGGCACCCCATGCAATCTGGATGAATGATAAGAGTTTGAGCTAGTCTTGCCGAGACCTTTCCAACAACACCTCAACCATCTACCTATCCGTAGTAGTTTCTTAATTGTAAGTTGTCGACAGACGGGCGGACCGGGCGCATAATATTTCACTGCAACAGCTACTCAACCCAAAAAAATTGGTACGGATAGAACTCTTGAAATGGTTATAAACATTCTTCTCTGAAAGTTTGAACTCTATAAACTCCAATTTGTAGGAGCAGCATTGCAATTTCGTCCAGTGATAAAAATACATTAGAGGCATACGGAGATAGTGCTGTCATCTAATGTTAGACATAGTTGCTTTGCACTGACCTTAAGAAAGTTGTATTGCATGTTAACTATTAATGTATGAAGTTAATGATGTCAGTATTTGTTCGTATAATAATAGAGTGTTGTAATTGAGTTGTGTTCTAATAAATAAATAAATAGCTTGGGGGAGCACCGTCAACAGATGGAGAAGATTTTACCCCAAAATTATTTTAAGGCTAGCTAAAGTACCCGCCCGTTAGTGCAAGGGTGAGTGAAATACGTTAGTAGCACTAATATTCTTAATAGTACTACTACTGTTACAATTATTACCACCACTACTACTATTGACTATTGTGTGTATAGTAAGCAATTACCCAGAATGCTTTTCGGCTCGAATAAAACATTCATCCTTGTACTACACAAAGATATAATTAAATATTTCAGTACTGTTTTGATTTTTCTTGTAAATTTCATTCTTTCTCTCTCTAAAAAATAGTAAGTTTTTCCCGTTTTGTTAAACCAGTATGATAAAATGGAGTAGTCATTTAAATCAATAGTTAATTTCTTCACACAATCATTAATATAAACTTATAATCTCTGTTTATGAATGAGAACAGTGATAATAACATAAGAAAATTAGGGTTCAATAAATAAACCACTGTGAAAGATAAATGCAATATCTCTTTTGATAAGTTATACCAAAATTCCATAATAGTTTTGAACATTTCCGAAATACTGCCTCTTTCTGTCGTTATACAAAAGTTTTAATTGTTTCAGACAAAAATACCTACTTAGAATCTTGATATCAATAGCGAGCTCTATTTTGTCAAACAAATTGCCTCCTCCATCTGTCCGACTGCCTAAATTTTAAGATTTCAAGATGGTTCAGAAGCTCAGCAAGTTCCACAAAGTAAAATAACTACATTGCATCTAAATAACTGTAAAATAAGGTGAAGCACTTATATTCTGCAGTAAACAAACGAGAAACAAACTTAATGTTGAAATTAATCGAAGCGTAGAAGAATATTATTTTTCTACTCTGAGGCACGCTATTCATGAAATCACCTCTGCAACTGAAGAAACTGTCTCTGTTGTCTATCCACTAAGTAATTCAACTATCACCTGGTAGATGGCACCATCAATCTAAGCTGGGGAACACAGTTCCCCATTCTAATCGACCTCTCCATTTTCTCACACTTTTTCCTACTTATGTGTTCTCACTTCTTCTTCAAATAGAATCTCACTAAGGTCAATATTTGTACTTTTAAGTTTGTGGTTCCAAGTTCGATCACGCTAGCCCATAGACTATATATAGATTAATCTCACGGTCATGTTTATGGTAAACCTGTGTAAAATACCGGTAGGTTACCGTAGACACCACATTCGAGAATAAGAAATGAGGTACAAAGTGGCCAAGTTCTCTGTTGTAGGTTCCATTCTGGTATTCGTCTGTTGAGGATGAAGTAATTCCTGGAAGAATACATATTGAAGAAGATGGGCGATGTTCGTACTTCTTTGATCTCGTTGGCATTCCTTTAGTGCTTTGCCACTATATTACTGGTAGAAGCGGTAGCTTTAAAATGCAAAATTAACTGCAATACTGTGAGAATGATTACCCAGATGCTATAGCTCAGGTGGTAGAGTTTTGGTTTTACATTCAGGAGTTACTGCGTTCGATACCGGTGGCTGACCACACTGACGTTTTCATACGGTTCTTCCTCAGTCACACCAGACAAATGCCGAGATGGTGTTTTCAACTTAGATCCTGGCCGACTCTTTCCCCTACCCTGTCACAGTCTGAGCCATATGTGACTAAAGGCAAATTCAAAATTATGAGAATGATTAATTCAGAGCTTTTGCTGTGTTTGGAGGAATTATTTCATATTTAGGAGCATTCCCAAAACTAAGCTCCGTGATCTACTGGTGATGTCCACTGCCTATGAATAAATGAGTTGACAATGAGAAACCCGTGAGGATTAAATAATCACTCACACTGGGCATCCTGATAGAGAGTTTTCTTTCATTTCCACCAGGTGGATGTAGAAATGATACCTTAAGTAGAAACCCATGTATGCTACTTTCACAATCCACTTTTCGTACTGGAACTCGCTGAGGGAGTTTTCCCCGGAGCTGGAGACGACTTTACGCAGTAGTTTTCCCTCTGCTGCAGCTCAGACAATGATTATTTTAAAGCATCTCCGGAAGAGAACAAAGACACGGAATTGTAACATTAATCATCTACTCTCAACGTTTAGAAGTATTGTATCTTGAAGGTTAACGTAGTTTCCGGATTGACTGGGAATAAAACGTGTACTTCCGTCCTTTCTTTATTCTGAAAAGTAAGCATTTGTCCTTCATTTAGCAAAAATGGAACGTGCTGAAGAATGAGTAAGGTCTATGGAGTATTAGGAAGCATACCTCGAGAATTACTTGTGGTTAGATCGAGCTGTTGGTTTCTTTGCTTTGCTAAACTTTTGCAGTAACCTTCTTAGTATGCAGGTGTTCTTTTTCATGACAACGCACGCACAACCTACTGGTCTCTCTGCCCAGACGATTTAGAAGTTATGGCGGGATCTTTGATATCACCACTCCCTCCCCATTAGATTATATAGTCGTGTATTTGCATCTAGTATTCCTTCCTGTGCTCGTACCCGAAGAAGTGGCTCGCGTCTGAATGATTCAAAGAAATTGAGGTGCTGAAAACGGCAGTACTGGACTGGTTGCACTACCAAACGGAGGGTTTTTTTATCAGTGATTTCGTCAGACAACCCTCCCCCTATGGGAAGAGTGGCACCCCAAATTCCTCGAAGCACCCCCAACTTGAATAAGATTTTTATGGTCAAAAAATGATGGAAACCGTACAAAACTCCACTTACACCCTTCCAATTTTGACTTTACACCCCCCAACTAAAAATCCTGGCGGAATCTATGGGTTTTGTGCAGAGGGTATAGAGAAGCTTGTCCAAAAATGCTTCGAAAATATTGGTGACTAGATGGAAAATGAGGTACAGTACGTGTTTGTGAGCACTAACACACTTTTAGTTATTTGTATAATCAATCGTCCCTTACTTTTGAAATGTGCCTCGTACATGCAAGAGTTTTTTTCCAATTCGATGAAATTTTGACATTAAAAGTAACATTTGTTTTTTTTAAATACAGATATGAAGATATCCTTTGGTGCTACTGTTATTACACTACTTTTGAGTTTATGCGGTAAGTACACGTTAATAACTATTACTCTTATTAAGTGTTATCATCGAGCTATATGTACGTAATTATACTGGAATGATCGGCTAGGGTCCAAAGACAAACGCCAGAATAAAACATTTAACCTCAATTGTTCTCTTACAGTCTAAATTCAGAAAAAAAAAGTTTATGTTTTAACTCATTTTTCTATGTTTATGTTTAATTCATGACCTACGCTTAATTTACGCTTAACTCATGTCTTATTTCTTAAATTTAAATTTTTCTTTTTTTTTTTTAATTTCTGGTCATTAGGCATCTAAAACTCAGGCCGTGATAGAGCAGAGGAAAGGATGCGGCAAAGTGTTGGCCAGAACCTAAGTTAAAGGTACTATCCCGGCATTTGCCTGGTGTGGCTGAAGAAAAATCCTGGAAAAATCTCAGACAGGACTCTGGAATTGGACCCCAAACCTCCCAAATGCTAAGCCAACGCTCTACCACTGAGCAACGGCTGCTCGGTTGTTATTTCTTCAGTTATGAACGTACCGGAATGTGCATATAGGCTAATAGTAGACCTACATGTTGCGAATAATATTTAAGGTTTTTTTTTTTTTTTGCAACATTTAAGACATAAATAATAAACGGGCAGCACAGTGATAACGAACGTTAAAAAAAGTTAGAACTGAAAATTTGGTCCATGGTTGGAAGTGGACGATCGGTATTAACTGGCTCGTGGGCGGGCTTAAGGAAATATGTAAAAAATATATTTTCTGGAGAACGAGGTATTTTTCAGGCTAACAAGGAACACTCGCCAGGTGTCAGAGCTCGATTTTGATGCAAATTCGTATGTAGGTACAGAGCCTAGGTAAACCTTCACAGCCGAAATTATAGGTGCAGTCGTCAACAAATAACGACAGGGGAATCCGAGAAAGATGGAACGTAGAGAGCAAGTAAATCGAATACAGAGTTCGGAAAACTCCATTTCTTTTATAACCTGTTATTTACATTGAAAGCAAATAGCTATTAGTGGATACTGGACAGGGTAATACATGCTGAATGGTATGTCGACAATGACCGCCATCTTAAAAGCGGCCATCTTGACTATGATTTAAGAAATTGAAATAGTAAGTGGGTCATGTGAGATATCAATCTATGCTGGAATGTTGCAAGGAACCCAATGATGAAGTCAATTTTGCAATAGCTGTAATCCTGTACGTCAAAATGACACGTAAAATTGGCCTGGAGAAAGAATTACTTTCACCTCGCATTACACCTTCTTGAAATTGGGACTTCATCTTCCGTTAGTGTATTTAAAACTTTACAGTACACTTCATATTGCGGCCATGAGGATTACATTTTCCAAGATAACGGTACCTCTTATGTAGTCGTTTGGTTTTCGTTCCTTCAACTGTTTAACACGTTTTCCACGTCAATTTCACGTGTCATTTTGTCGTACAGGATTAGAGTTATGGCAAAATTGACTTCGTCATTGGATTTCTTGAAACATTCCAGCCCAGATTGATATACCACATGACCCACTTACTGTTTAAAGATTTTGAATCATAGTCAAGATGGCCGCTTTCAAGATGGCGGTCATTGTCGACATAGTATTCAGTATTTATCACCTCCTGTCCACTATCCATTAATATCCATTTACTTTCATTATATGTAACAGTTTATAAAAGAAAAGCCGTTTTCGGTGCTCTGTATTCGATTTACGTGCTCTCTATGTTCCATCTTTCTCGGGTTCCCCTGTCGTTATTGATTGACGACAGCACCTATGAAGGTGTTTTGGCTGTGAAGGTTTACCTAGGCACTGTACCTACATAGGAATTTTCATCTAAATTAGGCTCTGACACCTGGCAAGTGTTCCTTGTAAGAACAATACCTAAGGCTTAAGTTTCACTTCAATTAAGAGCATTTATTATGTTGTTAAACTTACGCCTCTTCAACAGTCAAAAGAGCACTACTTTTCTTCATTGAGCACACAAAAATCAGAAAATTTAAACATAATAACTTTGTCCCTTTTGCCCGCCCACGAGCCAACTGTCCCCTGTGTTTCGTGACTTCATATATTTATATAATTTTTAATGGAAGCGATCTGTCCAGTTTCGCTTTGAGATAGAGGTCAACGAGTGTTTATTCAGATTGATACGCACTAACATCTTTGATCTCTCCAAAAAAAGGTTTGACAATAAAGTTCCAGGATTGCTGCTGATACACGGGAAGTTTCTTTACTGCAGCAAGCTGTGGTTCATGATTATTCAAAGTAATACCTATTCTTCTCGATGCACAATTTTGACCGCTCCACCAGATCTTCAAAACTGTTTTTGAAGTAATTTACCGTAATAATGTTAAGTGTCACGGTTTTTCTAATCTGGTCAACATTCATGAAGAGTCGTCCTTTCGATAGCAGTTTCATTTTAGAGAAGAGAAAAGAATCGGCCGGAGCTAAGTCCGAGTTTTTGGATGGATGCTTGAACCTGTGGACCACGCACTCGGTTAAAAACTGTGTTATGGACAATGCTTAGTGTGCCGGTGCATTGTCATTCAGGAGGAACGAGCCAAAGTACTTGTATAATAGTAGCACAGTCTTCCCGTCCGAAGCTGGAAAATAAGGATCGTGGGCGGAACAAACCAGTGACGTCACTCGTAAACGATGTCAGTGTATTGAGAGGGTTGGAAGCTTAACAACACGTGAGTTTGGGATGTAATTGCAGGTTTTTCAATTCATTAAATGTGTGTGTGCTTTTTGTTTTCAGTGTGGTGTCAGTGACCTATTAATGTGTACATAGGCCTACGTACATAGTAGGTACTCAATTGTCAAACGCACGTAAAACAATATTTTACAAGGAGGCCTTGCAAAAGTGCAGTTCCTTCGTCTAAAAAAAATCGAAGAAAGACAGAAGGCATAACTTATTTTAGGCTTCCAAAGGATTTTGTTACTTGCCACTTTCCCCTTATATACCAACTGATTACTGCTCAGAACAAGGACTCCGTTATGCGGTGGCTCAGTGGTAGAGCGCTCACCTCTTGTGCTTGGGGTCGTCGGTTCGATCCCGGCTCATGTAATCTGGGCTTTGTGGAAGAGAAACACCGTGTGTGTGTTTTCTCCTGTTTCCTCACACTTTCTTCATTCCACCAATTCTCTCATCATCATCTATGCAGCCTGAGCCAAAGTTGCCTAAAGATCCTAAAATAAAATTCAAATCAAATTCATATACTTTGTTATCTAGCGGTTTATTTAGCACACAAATGCCGTCATGTGGATTTAAACTTGGGTCTCGTTTTGATAAACTCCTCGTGCCCTGTAAAAGTTCGATTGATATAATGTTGCGAACTGAGCTTTAAAAGCCAAGCCACTAAGCCAGGATTTGCTTCAAACCGTAAAAGATGTGGAAAGTGCGTTTCGTTCGTATCATCCTGCAGAAAATGTTAGTACAAAATGCGGAGTAATGAGAAATATGATTACTTTACTATGTGCAAAGCTTCCTTTAGTAAATTAAGGTCAAAAACAACGAACTTTCATTCGAATTAGGTATTTACATTTGAAAATAAAAGGAAGTCTTGGAAATGCCAATAAAGCAAGAAAATGGTCTAGACCACATGACTAGAATTCATGATGAACTGTCACAACTTAAACACTTGAGCTACATGATATGGAATATTTCAACAAAATGAGCATATGGTGAAACATTTTAATGGTATTATTATTATGACGGATACTATAAAAGCTTTGGGTGTATTCTTTGATCAAAAATTGAAATTTAATAAACATGGTGAAAGAATCGTAACTGACGCTAGAAAGTTGATTGGATTTATATTTTGTCAATGGGCAGTATTTAAAAGAAGACAGACTTTGATAATTCTATATAAAACTGTGATTAGGCCCAAACTGGAATACGCAGCAATTATCTAGTAACTCCCCTCAGTAAAACTGCTATTAATAAACTGGAGGTTGTTCAAATATATTTTATGCGATTAATATGTCGTAAGCTCACACTGACTAAATGATTACCCCAGTAATTATGAGTACTAGTGTTCCGTTTTCAATTTTAATCCTTTATACATACGAAGAGAAATCATGGTTAAGCAATACGCTGAAGATATTATCAATAGCAAGGTAAATAGCAGATTTCTACTGGAAAGTATTTGTGTTCAAATTTCAACACACTCCAGCAGAGGGCATCACTTATTAGGTACCAGGAAATCCAAGGATGGTCTATTAACAAATTATTGATGACTTATAACAAATTAACGTAACAGCTTAAATTTTATTCTAGAGGACTTATTAATGGCATCAATATTCCTTTACCTGTTTTAATTATGTTACGTAGTAATCATATGGTTGATTTTACTTTGTCCAACATGTTCAAGCTATATATCGATTGCACTGAAGCAAATCTTATGTCGATTATAATCTTCGTAGATTTATTGTAATTACATGTAATTTCTCTTCTTAGTGTTGTTTTGGAAGCTGTTCACCGCACTCTAATAAATTATTATTTTAGAGTTTGAATAATATGGTCTCAACGAGATGTTGTTTCTAATCGGACACTATAATCGACCTTGGTAGCCGTGTGGGCTAGGACGCTGGGGCGTCGGTCATGAGCTTGCGGGTTCGAATCCCGCCAGGAGTATGGATGTGTGTGGATATTAAACTTCATTCATTCAAATCATGTTGATGGGCCGAAGTCTACAGTTACTAAAATGGCCCATATAAAATAAGTTTACCGAAGCTTTACGAGGGCACTATAAAAAATTGAAATATTGTATCACGAAATGATTTGATTATTATTATTGGCATTCAAAGCCATTGAATATGTATAACAAAAATTGTGTTCATAATGATCCCACATAATATTTTTTCTCATCTGTGTGTGCCTTTTCTTAAAATTTCTTCACACTAAGAGTTTCAAATTAAAATTAATGTAAATACTAGGGGTTTCAAACTGTCCATTTTATTAGGACATAAAGGTTAAAGGAGTGTTCATTGTAATTCTTACGAAAATTAAAATCATATCCATACTGACAAGGTGAATGACCATTAATTTTAAATACTGTAAGATCCAGAAATTTAACTATTTTGTCAGTCCTAAGCCTGGAAAGTGTGTAGGGAATCAGTTAGTTAGCGTTGAAATTGTTCTTCAGTTATTGGTGACGGACAAAGCTGATGACATAATATTGGTGCCATCAAATTGAGCTGTCAAATCGTAGGAAATATAAGACAGAATATTTCCTCAAAAAAGTTGTTTTTAGTGGAGATTCCAATACAATTAAATGAAAAAACACTCTACTTTCTATTACAAATTCTGAAGTTGATACCCTGTAGAGATATTCCTTGGACGTCACTGGTTTCCCACTATCATAATTCAATTGCGCATAGGCACTTATACTCTCTCTTTTTCTCTCTTTTCCCCCCCAAAGCTCAAAGTTTAATATTTTCCGAGTTATAGAATAATGCTGTAGACTCCATTGTCTAATCAGCACATATTTGTAACCCGATATATGATAAAAATTATATATAGGGGTCTACATAGACCCCTATATATATAGAGCTTGAAATTATAGGACTTGAGACAAAATATATGAGTAAATTTTTCATTAATTGCAAAAAGAAATTATGTGAAGTACAGATTTCATTACGCTTTATATCGTGCTCCCTTAGTGTTTATCCTGCGTGTGACGTCATCGTCAGGTTCTGTCGAACGCTTCAGAGGATATCCGAAGTTCAGACTGTGCCGTCCTGGAACCATAGTTACCAAGTTCTCGCACTTGAGGACTCACACAATGAAACCTCTGAAGGCATTTTCTCACGGTTGATATGCAGTTTATCCGTCAGTCATGCAACGATTTAACTGCATTAATTCACGAACTTTCTGCACAGTTTCCTCAGAAGGGCTGATTGACGGTTAGCCACTTCTAGGGTGTTTCTCAACATTTTCTTTTTCCTCGTGAATTCGAGTATGGCATTCGAAAACGCGATCACAGAGCAGAGCACTGTCTCCATAAACACGGTTGATCATTGCGTAGGTCTCTGTTGTTGATTTCCCAAACTTACAACAAAAGTCAATAATCACTCTCTGTTGCATGGGAATCTATGACAAGAGTCTTTGATTACCGATCTTCACAATTAGATGGATTTTCATTTTCACAAAACTTTACACGTCCAGCAACAGAGGCAAGACGTTGTTACAATTTGACACATATAACACATTTCTCTGTCGTTAAGATTAACAGAATTACAGCAGCAGTCCCGGAACCTTATTGTCAAACTCTGTATAAGCGAGTTACGTATGTCAAACTGCCGTCATATTGAGTCCAATCGAAACTTATGAAATGCCTTGATTTTCCAGAAATATCAATTTTTAATTATTTTTTACTACATATAAAGGAGTAATCAAAAATTAATAAATTTACAATCTGCATGTGTTTACAGGAATTAAAAACTTTTACGGACAATAAATGTCGTCTGCAGAAGTCAAGGAATACAAATAACATTGAAAATAAAAAGTTTTAAATACTCTTTTATATATAAAACCCGAAATCTATGTGGCAGAAAACTGTCATATTTTGTAGAAAGAAACCTTGGACCTTAATGTATCCATGTACAAAATATGACAGTTTTATGTTCCATATATTGCGGGTTATATGTACAAGATTACATCGATTGACAATGTCACTTGTACCCTGGAATCGACAGACATTGCCCTAAAAGAATAAACTTTCAAATATTATCCATTAAAATTGTACAGTATTTTATGTTAATCCTTCATCTTCCTTTTATGAATATACCATTTATAAATCAAGTATTTTAAACCTGTATCTGTGTATTATTTAATTTTTGCTCTCTAATTTATAATATATAACATTTTTCAGCCTGCCATGACGTTACCACAATATATCGTTATTACTCGGAAGGAAATTATTCTGCAGTTGAATGCCACGCTAGAACAACAGCTCTTGGATACCCTTTTGCTTTAGATAATGCATCAAGTCTGGGTAAGACGTATGTTTTATCCATCTCTATTTTTTATTATTATTATTTAGGAGGGAAAGTCAGTAAACAGCTTACAAATGTCTATATAAATAAAAATGCATGAAATACTGACGTGGCAACCATTTTAATTTCCCGACTTTCATTGAAACACTAATTCCAGCGATGAAGGAGCACCCGAATACGTGTTACTTATAAAAGTTTTGGGTAACTTTCCCAGCCACATATGTAACATGGCTTATCTGCGTAACGTTTACCAACCACCAAGGTGACCTTTGAGCGGACTGAACAAGTGATAATTACTTGGGGCTCGGTCAGGGCTGTTGAAGAAGTTGCCATCCACCAGAAGCTCACCAGCAGGTCCGTAGACAGGATTTTGTCAGGGAGGGGCACAGAACTCTTTCTCTTTATGTCTCATATACATGACCCTTCTTAACAGAGTTGTTGACACGCTTTTTGCACTTGTTAGTCTACGCATGGTTCTGGGTTTGATTCTCATTAGAGAATCAAGATTTTCGGTGCTGAGGCAATTTAAGAGCTGCTTACAAAAACAACTCACGAATTGCAGTCCATGCTAGAAAATAACGACTGAGTAACTACTGTTATTTTAATAATAATAATAATTTATATTTGATTTTACGTTAAGTAAGAACTCGTTTTTATTCATACAAAAATATTCTCCGAGGGAATTGTTCTTATAGAATCCCCTGAATAGACAATTCTAATAGCCTGCTGCATGATTCTTTGGTTTTTAAAACCTGTTATGATGACTAAGAAAGATATTGAATAATATTTAATATTTGTACACACTTGACCAAAAGTTTTACATTAAAAATTCTTGTTTCTATGTCTGTATCAGTGAAAGCTGATTTATGATTATTTACTTTGCAAAAGAACGGAAAGATCAAAGATGTTCGCAAGGTGATTAAAATTGTGATTATCTTTGAAGCCTAAAATAGTAACTGAATGCCTGTCCTATAGATTAAGAGCCCCTGAAGCAGAAAGTTACTCGACAAATATCTGGTGTAGTAAAAAGTAATCCATTATTTTGCCAATAGATGGCTTCAGTGATCTGTATCTCGCGTTGTATAAGTCCGATCGGGTTCAACGA
Organism: Lepisma saccharinum; assembly: GCA_022664845.1. Classification (NCBI taxonomy): domain Eukaryota; kingdom Metazoa; phylum Arthropoda; class Insecta; order Zygentoma; family Lepismatidae; genus Lepisma; species Lepisma saccharinum. The sequence goes on from JAGDQP010012005.1 coordinate 51,241, forward strand.
GATGGCGTTCAAACGATGAGATTGCGTACTACAAACACTGTTCAGATAGTTGTGATGAGTTGACTCAGTGTTGTGTGAGCGTGCGTCAAAATGGACACTAGCAAAGAGAAAATACGCTATATTTTACAGTTTTTCTTCGATAAAGGCGAAAACGCAAGCCAGGCGGCTGCAAATGTGAATAGTGTTTATGGTCCTGATACTGTAACA
>JAGDQP010012006.1:0-51446 GCA_022664845.1 Lepisma saccharinum
ATTCGTACCGTCTTCACTTACTTGAAACAAACTAATAAATTTAAATTCTAACTACATTTGAGCGACAACAAATGTGTTAAATCTATTTACGGCAAGGCGTTACTGGGAAACTTCTTGTCTTCTTTGGTATGCAATATGACTCGCTTTTCTATTTAAAAATGACCTTGATATAAGAAGGCAAAATTAAAGATGGCAGTCGTGTTTAAGTAACCGTATTCTAAAATCTTTCTTTGATGGCATATTCATATGTTTCATTTTCCTTTAGTATCCGAAACAAAAGGGTGGGCTGGGACTTTTGACTCATCTCGTATACTTATACAATCGTCGACTCTCATGCACACTGAAAGCTCACCGAAATCCGATTTGTACAAATAATTAATTCCTATAACCGTTATGTTTCTCTAAATTTTAAATTTTGTTATCTGAAGTTGTTACTTACAGTTTCTTAAGGTTTGAGTATCTTTTCTTATTGGATGTCCTTCCTTAATAATTCTGATACTTTCAATTACTAAACAGTAAATACTAACATTAATCTGTATTACATGCAATCTGCTTCTTGCTTGACTGGGCTATGCATCCAACAGGTATAAATGCAAGCGCTCAAAACAAAGAATATTTATCGAATAGCCTTGGAATGAATATAGTAACTACGTGCATGGGAAATAACCTTATTATAATATCATTGTACTACTCTGAAAAGAAAGAATTAAAATGCATGCAATACGTCATATATTCTTGCACGTAACATTTGTATTCTGGTACTGCTACATATATTGTACGCTTTTCGAAAGAGATAATTATAGACGTTATGTTTCGTGTCTCATTTTTAGACAAGTCAGGAAATCAATTTTTCCTGTTACATACATTACTATGAAAACAAAATAATAGTTTCTGGAAAATGAAGCAATTTGACCTAATTTGTGGCTGTATTTCCCAATACTTGCGTGTGGACCGCTGATAATTAGAACCAGGTAGGGGCTGCTGAAAGAAGAAATAAAATATTCGTTTCGAAACAAAATTAAAAGAAAATTTATTTAAATACAAGCGGAAAGAAATCATGAAAAATCTTCTAGGTTTGTTGAAGTTTTTGTTCGTTATATCGTGGTGTGAAGAGTACATATACAGATTGTCCCTGTAATAATGCGAAAAATTTCGCTGAGTTATTTGAAGAACTTTAGAAAGATGAAAAAATACAAGCGCTCAAAGTTAGCACAACATCTTCAGAAGAAACATAATATCTCAACATGTTATATTGTAAGCGGTGTCCGGTTTATAAATCACAATCAAAAGTATACCCAACCATAGCTGAAACTGGGTCACTTTGGTGTTCAGGTTATAAACTTGACCCGAATAGCCCGATTACCCAAATAACTCGGGATTCGGTATTGATCGAAATCACCAGGATGACTTAACTCGGTGACCCGGTGATTGAATATTGATCCAATTTACCCGGTGGTTAAATCTTGATCCGGTGACTGGTTTTGTTCCTGTGAGTTGACTCAATGAGTATTGTAATTTGTGAGATTCCTCTAGAAGTGATCCTATGTACAGGGACTTCATTTTTGAGAGTATTAGAAGATTTTAATGCTTTTATACTATTTAATACTTCTAACACAAAATTAATTCTGGTTCTGTAGTGAAGCGGTCACTTTTGCTGCTTCTGGTCCTCGGTTCGATCCTAGCTCATGTCAAGTGGACATTGTGGTGGACAAACACTGTGTGTGTGGGTTTTCTTGAGGTTCTACCGTTTTCTCCTACTTTCTTTATTACCACAATTCTCCCAGCATCATCAATACGGCCTGAGTTAAGGTTGCTTAAAGGCGTTAAATAAATTTCAATTCAACAAAATTCTTTAAAAATGGTATTTTCGAGAGGGACTATTGGATCACCTCTGACGCCATCACTGTTCTTTTCGGTGATATAATAATATTTCCATGTTATTATTGTTAGGAATTTTGCGATATCGTATTTTTCGTGGAGTGGGAAGTACTTACGTACTCCGCAAGTTCCGGTCACCCCAGAAAGAAGGACCATTAAAAAGCAATAGCATATAATAAAGAACGAATTAAATATCTGCTTCGCCCCGGTCAGCGGGTCAAAATCGGGTAACATGTAATCGGGTACAAAACATGTCCTAAATGACTCGATTGACCAAGTGATCAATTCTAGCTCTGTACTCAATACGATTATTTAAACTGTGTTTATAATTGAAGAATGCAGCTTGGGTGTGATTGTTGTGCTTGTACTATAAAAAATTATAGTTCCTTCGCAATGTAACCCTTACGTTGCAAAACCTGTCTACGTAGCATTCCCTCACTCGTAAATAAATGTATTGCACATAATTTTGTTTGTGATTTTCTAAGCCGACACTGATTACGACACAACTTGTCGAGATATTACGTCGATGTTGATGCTACCGCGTTAACTTTGCTGGCCTATAACTCCAAAACTAACCATGTTTTGAAATTTCTTTAAAGAAAGATTGTTATTGGTTTTAATGTTAACAATTAGCTCGCGAAAGTTGTCGCGTTATTTCAAGGACACACTGCATATATGAGTTCTGAATGTTTGATGAACTCTATCAAGTCGATCCTAGCAACAGGCTATTCTGACTGACGATTTTCCATTGTTTTTCCCTCAGTCAAGCAAGGCTAATATAGGTATGGTACCTTAGAAACTAAACCTTGGTCCTCCTCCTTAAGACAGACTTTCCCCACTCCTATCCAGGCCATAAATGACATTCAAATTAGAAACTTTAGTAAAGGATAGTATTCTGAGAACAAAATCGAATTCACGTTCACCATATTGCTTGGTCTCTACAGAATACAAGGCAGCATGAATACTTTCCATAAAACACTTGACCTTGGAATACTACGGCGGATTTTATCGTTTCCGATATCTGCGAAAATGGACCATTTCAATTGAGATTTTAGAGCTGTGAAACAAAACGTTAGATTGATGTACATAGAAAACACAGCTTCCTCTCAAGGCTTATTGCACTATAATAACCATAAAAAGAAACTAAAGTGTAACGATTTCGGATGTACCAGCTCGTTTTTCAGACTACACTACACAACTAAAAATAGATGAGATAATGTGGCATCGTCGACGCGGATTTAGAGTTTGGTCTGAGCTGTGCTCTTCACCGGGTGGGTTGTTGCATAATATTCTATAAGCAATCTCGAATAATAATTGATTTGTTGAGTACGCTCTTACGTTTTCTAACTATTATAGTGTAGAGGGAAGAACTTTATTCTTGTTTTTAATTGTGAGTCCCACCATTGTGTCAATGTACATTTCAAAGATCGTTCCTTCATTCACTGTCGCATTGATTTCAAAATTGGTATTGAAATTGTTTTTCCTTCATTCACCAAACCACTTACTTTATCTTGCAAAACTTGATTCGGTTTATCTATTCTTTCCTTTCCTCCTACAAATTTCTGTTTGTTTAACATTTCTCTGCGACATTAAATATTCTCTCCTTCATTTCTAATAGGTTCTTCTCCTTGTAAAGAAAGGCAATACTTACCTTGTCTGTAGTTTTACTCTCTATTATATTATTCTGTTGAATAATACCTGATTAAGAAAGAACTGCCTGCTACTGCTATTCATTCTTGTTGCACACTTGTTGCATCTCTAGTGTGTCCTTTGTATGATTTATTTGGTCAGTGTTTCTAAGTCACCAACCGAATTTCTTCCTTCATTATTATAATCATGTTGCTGCCCCCACTCGGTCCCGCGCTCCTCCTCTGTCCACTCAAATCATTAGTATTCTGCGGCCAATGTGGAAGCAAACTTTCTACTGTTATTCTATTACTTTCAATGAAATTAGTATTTTGTTCCTCACGTCTTTGGTTTAACAAAGGGAACTCGTCTTATTTTCGGTCAGAGGATGTACTGAATTGTTCACTGCATTTACTTGTCATCTTGATATTTTCCCCTCCCCCATACTAAAGTTTCGTGTAAATTACGCTCGTTTATTGTCTTCTAACACATTATTCATGTTTTTGCAATGTACTATTACAGTATACACATTTAGGTTGTTGTTATGTATACGCTATACATAACAACACCCTATGGCCGCCCACCGTAATATAAGATGAAATTTTATTTTATGTCGTTGCGATGTGAACAATTTATTTCCAATAGGTACCTAGAATGGCAATGAGCCACTATATTCTCGTCGGGTACTCGAAGCATATCACCATACAAACCCAAACTTTGCGTTAATAAAATTTCCGAAAGTTTTAGAGGAATTATGGATATTTTTACCAGGATAGCTAATTTGTATACAAACTAGACCGATATTTGATAACTACCTGTCGAATCACAATGTGGAATTATAACTTGGGTTGCTTCCAATATTGTGTCAAATAATTTTTCGTCCTTCAAACTGCGATACACTTCTTTACGAACGTAATCTATATCTAAACTTTACATGTCACTCAATGTGTGTTTAAAATATTCCGTAAATATATTCGTGAATTGTTAAAATTGTTGGTGTCTCGTTCACAGTTTTAAAGTCAATTTTAAGCCTATTGACCCTTAGGTAGGTCATGCTTTCTTGAATAACTCACTCTTCAAATGTACAGGAATATTCACCATTTCCCTTCATGGAAATATTAGGTATTTGCTATTCGAATATAATTCTACTCGTACATTTTACCCCACTGTTCACCAATTAAATTTGCTTCACTACTAACTCAACCAGCAACTACTTCTAAGTCTCTATTATGACACGAGCAATTTTCTGTGTATATAGAATGTTCCTCACACCTCTTTCCGCCCCTCATTGCTAATTAAAGGTTAGGCACGCCACTTCATGTGGAGATTAATCATACATAAGGATGTGTTGTGCTTGAGGAAAAACATATATTCTTTCGCACTGCACGATTGCAGATTATACCTCAACTAATATTTCCGCCTCTATGTCCTGTACGTTGGCATAAATTAATATTTTTAAGTACGCACGTTTACTGGGCACGTTTACTGACAGTGGTGTGACCAAATTGGTTATTTTAATTTGTGTAAAATATAAAGATTAGATTTAATTGCCAAATGTATTTACATGTGAATACACTTACTTAACTGCTCATATCAGTAGTGTATTTTAGAAATATATATCTAGAGTTATTCCTCTTTTATTGACCTTCTAAAGTCATACTTATTGTGGAAATTTCTAAACTGATCCAAACAAGCGCAGCATTATTTGATATCACACTTCAAAATATAAACTCTCTGAGCAATAACACATATTGAAGGTTCAAATATATATATTTTACTATATTAAAACTCTAACCTATTAGTAATGGAAAGAAAAACAAAATAATGTCGTAATTCATTACGAAAGCACAAATATTGTGCGATTGCCAAAATTCCACTTTTTGTTTCACATCAAGTCACATATTCGTACACTGTATATATCGTTACAAAACTGCTTTTCAATGTGCCATAAACACTTTCTTTTTAACATCGACCATATTTTTAATATTCTCATTTTTGAAAGCTTTTTCTTGAACGTACTCCCATCTATTCTAAAATCCATACAGAAAAGTTTAAAATATTTACAATTCGTTCTTTTACTTCAAATCTATGGATGCATTATATATATAATTATTTACTGCACCTTAGTTTTCTCTTAATGGTTCCATTAATAAAATTTAAGTTACCTCGTAGATCGTTATCACATCCATGTGCAAAATATTGAATACGAAATTTTAATATCAAAGTAAGTAGCATTCTATGCTTAAATTATATTTTTTAATCCTTTAAGTGCTGTACCAAAGATACGTATGTATGCTATATGCATAATTTATATATATATATATATATATATATATATATATATAGTATGCTGTTGAATAAAGTGATCTTTACTCTTTGCATCCACTACTACCACCAGAAGTCATCACATTGTTACTTCCATTACTTTCATGATGAATTAACTGAGACCTGTACAGACGCAATCACCAGGCAGTACATAATTTAGTATTGTTTCACACGTCCAATTAGAATCAATTTCGGCAAGCGAAGATTCAAATGCAGACGCTCTGACGCAAAAATTACGGAACTTACGAAGAAGCCAATAAGCAGTACACAAAATGCCACCCTTAGATGCTCAAAGTTTATAAAAATTTCCCCGCTATTTTTAACGTTTTTACCACTATTCCCTACCGTAAAAGATATGAATTGGTCTTGAAAATTACGCGCAAGTCCTGACTCTATAAAAGAAAGGAAAACACGAGAAGTGGATTTCAAATACGGAGAACCTTTCTTTAGCAAAAACACTGCATCATAAGCCATCATAGACTCTTTGGTAATATGGATAACTGGATGGCCTCTTGTATCAATGTATTTGGTCTTCACCATATATTGCACATATGTCTTTATTCCAGCCAGAGCGTAAACCTTCTTAGCGGTAGCAATTTCATTCAGAATTGAGTCGACTTCCAAAGTCTCAGTCCAACGTTTGTAAATGGTTTTACCAACGGAATCAGCACTATTTTGAAACCACATTCGAGCAGTAGCAGCTCCTCCAAAGTCAATGCCAGATTCCACTAGCTGCTCCATACTGTTGATATCCGAATAGGATTTGGGATGTGTCAAAAGACTTACCAGACCATCTTGAAATGTAGTGGACATAATAAAGGAGAACATAACCCACAGCATAAAGACGATTCTTGGTAGTGTTATGCGAGGATATGTGGGAATTGGCACATTAATAAGACAGGAGAATGTATACAGCCATGGTCTCTTAGCAAGAAGACAAGCCATATGTGGGAATACAGTGTTCATAGCGATGAGCAACATACTACAACATATGTATGCTGTGATTGTCAATAACCATACAAGTGGTGAGAGGGTAAAATATATATTTAACCAAACTGGAAGTAGTCCTGGTTTTGGAACAGCCCAAATATACTTCACTCTAACAAGTGAATTAACAGGATCGAACAATTCGTAACGTTGAAGGCTTGGAATTAACACAAATAGTCCAACGTCTGCTATACTATGCAATACATCACCTTGAAGACCTGTAAAAGTTCCATTTTCCATTTGCCAACCCCATTGATCTTTTAAAACAGGCATAATGCTGACAGAGAAGTTAAGAGTTTCAGCCAAGGTAATCATAGTTTGACCATTAATTCCACCAAGTGTAATACTTCCATCTGGGTGGTGATTGAGTAGTTCAACATACGGTGGAAAATGGAATGTCGAAACATATAATGGACACTGATGTCCATTAAGCACTTTGCCAGAGAAGAAACATGGTGTGTTGTACACGAATTTTTCATTTGTCCAGACATCAAGTAGCATAGTTTTAGGATAACCACAGTAGTTTCACGTGAACGGTGTGTACGTATAAATAGTCAGATTGTGATACCTACCTTGTTCGTGCCTATAACGTAGGTCATATCCTTCCGAAGGCATTACAAAAAGGATGTTAAGAATCTGGTTCTTCCATGCCTCTTGAAACATTGTTAGTAGTAGACTTTCACTGATAGGGTTTAAAGAAATAACAATAACTTTAGATCGTGCAGACCAAGAAGGAAAGTAACCTAATTGTTCTAGAAACAATGTACTTTCAGAATACAATATAACAATATAAACTATGTTGTCGAAAGGGAAATTGAAACAAAGTGCGTTGTGTTTGTTCTTCGATATTATATTTTGAAGTGATTCTAATTCGTAGACGTTTACTACAGAGTATCTACTTTGCAAATCTCGAAGTAGAACCCGCTTTAAAAGGTTGGTTTTTGAACTTCCTATGATTACTAACTTGTAAGCATCTTGTAGATCAATTTCAACTAGGGTTCTTACACAGGATAATATATTTACGTAAGATCTATCTGCTGTCTCCGTAAGATGTTTTAAAGTAGAATGTGCATTAATTTGAATAAGAATGGTAATTATAAGATAGTAAACGGATTTCATCATTCCCTAGGAAGTGCCTTCTTTTGTTGAATTGATGCTCTGAAATGATGAAAAGAACACATTTATCAACATTTTATTAAAATAGTGAATATTGTGTTATAATTATTCGTTATACTGTTGCGTATATATTAGATATTACATAAAATATAATTAAAATTAAGTATATTTAAAAGTTAGTGATTACTCGGGTAATATAGGAACTGAAGGCACAAAATAAAAACAAATAAAAAGTGAACAATAAAGTATCAGTCAAGGATTTTTTTGTTTATTAAGACTATCCCATTTTAGTAGGAAGATAGCCATTTTTATTGTACTTTCAAAATACTCTGTAATTCTAATTCAGCACACAAAGGGAGATCTATGATATAATCACGAATGATGAATTTTAATTCAAAATGACCAAATAGTTTGATAGCTTTTATTCCAAGATTTGGAACAAAAAGCTTTCAGGTAAGAAAGTGACGTTTACAGGAAAATCTTAGATTAGATTGAAAATTGAAAACTAGGTTTATAATATTAGCCAATATACATTTTTAATAGGATTTTGAGATATAAATACAATGAGAGTTTAATAGGAAACAGAAAATTCAGGTTTCCAAATAAGATAAGAAAATAGCTTTTAGTATTTCCTGAGCGTTTCAATAAAAGGCATGGGTCTTGTGTACATAAGAACTTATGAAATTTTATGTTTCATGTTAATTTAGTTTGTTAGTGCAAACAAGAGTGTTATTCTAATACAGGAGACAGGTTCAGTCCTCAATGTATTCAAAGGTACTGAACAAACAAGGTGATTCACTGAAGTAAAAATAACGTGTTTACTGGGTTACTACAAAGTTACAGTTGCTACTTTCAGGCACATTTTCAGAAATGTTGATTGGCCTAAAAAATACGTATATTATTAAGAGAGTGATAACTTTTATTTGTAATTATCTGCATGCAAGCGGTTCTGAGAAAACGTTTTACTGAAGCCCAAATATTTAGTCCATGTAATTCACCAAGTATTCTTCGTAGAAGTACCTGAAAATTGTCCATGAAAATGTAAATCTATTGAGATTGTAGTATTTAGATTATGACTTTTTATTGATTTTCAATGTAGTCCTTAACGGTATCGGCCTGACGTTTAATATAATCAAACCTAACAGGTCAGAATTCGTTCCGACACTTAATACTTATTTTTCTCCAGGTCTAAACGTACTTGGTTAACATCTACAATTCTATCGCTAAGTTCGGAACAACATGTGCCCAGGGTGTACCCATCCTTCTTAATGGCTATAAAGCAGTCCCCTCCTTATTTTTTAAATGTATCTTCTCGAAACAAATATCCTGTCATAAACTTTAAACGAACTGTTTCCATTTTATGTTTCCATTTTATGGAAAAAATATGACCAAACATTTGTAATGGTACAGTTTATATTCCACTTCAAAAGAAATTGTACTGAATATCAAACACATTTTATAATATCCATGTAATATGGCTATATTAATTTTTTATATATTTATACATATTACAAGTTGAAGCAGGAACTATTGATATACACACAATCTTATCTTTTACGTGGATTGAAGTGCTCTTTGTCGTTGAGATCTTCTTGCAACTTTTTCGTTGAATATTTGTCGAAAACTGTCGAACTTACACGAAGAAGTTATATTGGACAATAGGCCAACTATTTGTTGTGGTAAAACGTAGTCTACTTTCTGATTATTCTCATGACACTCATTGTACGTTCTATTGAACAATTACTGACTGCGACAGTAATAAAATTTTGTGAAAATTGTATTTTCGGGAATTGGAGAATGAACAACCCGACACTTTAAGCAATTCTATGATCCAATGTTTTTTTAGTTCTTCGGTTTCCGCGAACTTGTCGTCCGTAGATTTAAAATTATTTTCATTCTTGTCTTCAAGAGCTGTAATTCGTTCTGGCAATGCTGCTTCTTCTTGTATCTTCCTGAACTAATATAGATCTTAAATTCTTGTGTAACCCTTCCAGAATCAAGATTTAAAATTTGCAAAGTTCAGCTATATCTGTATGATTTACTTCTTGTTGTGAAGCTTTTTAGACACCAAAAGAAAGGACCATAATCTGTGTATAATATATCTCTGCAATAACAAGGTAAGTAGAATGAACAAACTTAGAATAAAAAGGATTTGGAAATGATGTTACTGCTTTTATGTATGGGAAAACGGCTGGAGGCGATTACGTGCGTCAAATACTAGTAATTAATTTCAATTAAGTTGTAAGTTCATGGAGGAAAGTTACCTTACCATGTTATTGCAGACAGTGCTGGAAAATGAAACTTTTTACTCGAGAAACAGCATGCATTGCAAAAAAGAAGCAGCAGCTAAGGGAAACGCAGAAAAAATTCCGTATGGAAACTGTGGATTCGAAACGAATCGTAACTACAAAGCAGAAAATGTTTCTCTAAGCAAAATGGAGATTAAGAAAAAAAAATAGGTAAGTAGAACGCACACCATTTCCCCGTGGAAACCGCTGATTGCAGAAAATAGCAAGGGTGAGTGTAAAATGCATTCCCAATGACAGCTACGTATTGCAAAAATAAAATCGTAACTTCCCATTTCCAGCGAGTTATGTTCGTTCTTTATAGACAGTAGAACTACTAACGTTTTCTCTGCAGTGTTTGTTTTGTCATTTTATACTAAGCAAAACTAAAACGTTCAGATTTTCGATTTGCTTTTTATTTGTTCTAACAAGCATCAATTCAACTTTTCTACTTACTTTCTTGCAGAATTGTACAATTGGGGGTGGTAAAGAGAGAGAGCCCGTGTCGCATATTTTTTTTTGTGGTGGTAACGATTCAGGACTTGATCGTTTGATTGGGATAGAAGATCCCTACGAATAACGACTAATCATTCTTGAACAGTCACTTACTCGTTAACTCCACTTGGAGAAACACGTTTGCAATTTTAAGCTTTCAAAGGGTGTCAATAAGTGGTGACAAAGTGTTAATAAACCGCCTCTCGAAGCAGAAACAACAATAGTTTGTTCTTTTCGCTCTCGGCATTTGTGGTTTCTCACGTTCTCCAGGGTTGCCCCTATTTTTAGCACTGTTTGCAGGAAACCTCTGAAAGATGCTTGGAAATTTTACTTAACTTGTTGAAATTTTCACAAAGCTTTATTAGGAAATACAAATGTGCTATCTATTTACTTAGATATCCCACATAAAATGTACTGCAAATTATAATTAATCAGAGAACGGACGGGTTGGGTCTCTCAGACTCAATGGCTATTGCTTTTTCATTAGCAGCTAGTTGGCTTTACATATCACAATGACCTTAGGGATACTTTTACTGATATTCTATGGAAATATTTGTATGTTTTTAATGATATATTGCATAGTGCATCATTTCGTATGCGGTGAAATTTTACTTGGGTCTAAGAGACCCGTCCGTTTACGTAAATTTTTTGTAAGCATACGGTCAACCAATTTTGTTTTGACCAAGTTTTATTCATTAATCCAGGCCGGTGTCGTATACAATACCTTTCTTATTGCGCAATACTTTGTTTAATTAGTGATACTTATGTGATCTTCAAACTTTCTTACCTTTGCATATAAACATGTGCATAATGAAATATATAGTACCAAGCTAGAAAGAATTCATCTCAAGTGTTCGAACGGGAATAATTCACGAAGACCCTACAATAGTTTTTCACTGGTGTAAAAGGTGGAAAAACAACTGTCAAAAGCTTTGCATTCATTCCAATCTTGTCACGCGTTGCCACATATAACAAACCATAAAATGACTCAATTTACACCGTGAGCCGAATTCCCTCGGTGTATTCTAATTATCTTACACAATTGTTCTAAATACTGAAAGTATTCAATTATATTGTTCATATGCACAATACGAGAAAAAGGTATTATTTTTGCTGTATTGTATAGCTCCAAGCCGGACGTCATTCAGAGTGAATATTTATTTGCATAAAGTGGGCAGTAAAAACACATGCTTCTTACAAAAATATGAACCAAATTTTCTCTCTACTACTAGAATTATAGTAATAAATCACATTAAAGAAAGTACTCCCTACGGTTCGCCTGAAGCCAGTGTATTATACATTGGGTAGGACAGACCCAGCCCGTCCGCTAACTTACGGTTTTCTCACCTGTACATTCTATGATTAAATGTGGAAATGAAAGCGTAATATGTTGGTATTATTTTGCTACATCGAGATAACAGCAGTAAAATGAGCGGAAATATATCTACTCAGCCTCGTAGAATCCATTCGGCCTTAAGGCTAACTTACTAAACACTGGGCAATAACATATGTAATAATCAATATTTCTTATATACAAGAACAGAATCAGCAATAAAGAACACATATCACGTACCTTAGAATAAATATTTCAGGTATTACGTAATATCGTTTTACTGAAACTAAAAGCGAATAGATAAATGTTAGAATACGCTAGGGTTTTCCTGTTGCTCATTCAGAAATGAAATAGAGTTTACGTAGCATTACTGGCTGAAATTTGCAGGTTATAATCAACTTATGCAAGCTAATTAGTATTGACTATTTATTTTACTTATATCTAACGGAAATTCACCTGGGAAGTAATAAAATAAGCGAAAGATCTGTTCGATAATTATAATTGATCGCTCAATTGAAATGACGTTTCAACATACTGTATTTTTCATTTAAAGTCTTCATATAGTAGAATATGACACAGTCTAATATTCTTGGAGAAAGAAAACTTCAGAGACTCATTATGAAGCTTTAATGACATTTAATATCTAACATATAGATCACAGAGTCAGCAATACTATAAATGAACAAGTGAGGTGGAGACCGGTCAGAGGATGAGAATTCAGCTACGAGCGTCCATTTTGGATGTTCCATGTGCCGTTGACAATGCTTCTCCGAGATCTTTACAACGACACTGGAACTACCATTGTGGTCCTTGTAGTGCCCTAAGCTGAAAGTTGTCAAAGGATAGACAGTCGGATGGAGAAGTATAAGGCTCCCCAGCTTTAGCTACTGAAGACAAGAAATCTCTCTTTCTGGAATTATCTGTGTGATTTATAATGATTTGCATCTCGGTATAATGGCCAAATATCTTAGCCAAATCTACTTCCACGAAAACACCAGAACCAGGTTTTACAGAAAGTAAAAATTGAAGAAGTTTATTGTCTGGACGCTGTGCACAAGCAATATATAACCAGAAAGAATTGCAAGTAAAAGTTCAAAATATCCTCCTACAGAAAGACATGATTTAATACAAGAAGTATCTATACAAACTTTTGCGTTTCTTTACAAGAAGTTCGAGTCTACAGAATTGTATTAAAGCTAAACAAAATGAAACACACTCTGTCTCGTCAACTTAATTTCACTTCTCTCTTTTTAGACGTTGCACTGAAACGGTCATTTTAATTCCAAATTACTGGAAAACGATAGTTAGTTAGTGAAACGATCGAAGATAGTCGTGGTGTTGCGATAGTCGTTGTCAACACGTACAGATACAAAATGGTTCACCAATATGGCCTAGTATAAATTTACAATAATACAATTTCAGAGACGTTAACTCAATTTTGCAGGAATTCACTGAACAGTGAACGTATACAGTATTTCGAAACATAACTGGTTGGAATGTAGGTTTGTTTCTCGTAATTCCAGTTCATCCCTTTCACTTGCATTCTCCAGAAAACGCTGAATTTTAGCAAACTATGAAGGACAAATTATATTAGTACCGGAATTGGATTCACAACAAGCTGAGTAAAAAGGACATTACTACAGTACCATAACTAGAATGTCGGCTCTCCGCCCCTTATAAAGAACTTTTTAGGACCATTGTCCTAGGGCCCTTCCATACACAGAATTTCAACAAATTGTTAACGCTTTTAAAGAACATATACAAACTGTGCAGAACAATGTTGTAAATGGAGATTTTCTAAAATGAAACTATGTAGAAATTCCCGCTTAAGTACAGAAATCGTGAAACCTAGTCCGTGAAGCTCTAAAATCGAGTTTTTGGGCCACTTCTCTACGTTCCCCCTGGATGCTTGTTACACACAGCGCTGGATTTCGTGGTATTGTAATTACGTCAGTGCATTACTAATGTTATGTAAGTTTTCTATATACGAATTGTCGTTAAGTATCTGTGGTTTCGAAATTTTATTTCCGTCTTATTTCGTACGTCTCTTTTTAAATAACAAAATCCAGTCAAAGTATGGAAAGTTGATAAATTTCTTAATGAAATTTTCTTGTTACTTTTCGTCACATCCGAATTTTATACAGAAAATTTTGAGCAATAGCCGTAGACTTCGAGTATGTTATAGGAAAACCAACATTGTATATTGTACTATACATATGACATAAGTGGCTATCGAAGTTTGAATATTTTGCTTTTCCGCCCCGTTCGATACGTTACATGTTTTTATTATTAACTTTATTATTGTCAGGTTCCCGTCGTAATATTTCCCTCAAAATACAGAAACATTGTCAGATTTTTGTAAACCTTTCCCGGATTCTAAGTTTTCTTTAAAAATTAATGGATTTGTTTTAAAAAAATGTGGTAAAAAGATGCAACAAAATCTCAGATTTTAATATTCTTTCCCTTTCACTTTTTTGTGCCCAGAATATCCCGTTTTCCGGTCAATGTTCCTCCACCTGATTATACTGAGTACAAACATCAGTGGCGGTTAATAATTCGATTTTAGTGTTACAAAACAACCCTATCACCATTCTAATATCTTTTGTTAATAAACAGAAAAAAATATTTCAGTTACACTGAGATGGGGAACACATTGTGCCACTCAAAGTTCACGAAACAAATTTTTCTTTAATAAAACAAAAATATAGTTCAGAAGGTGAAAGAATGGTCTCGGTTGCTGCAACGTCCACATCGGAGCAAGTGTTCCCTCCCCTTCCTTCTGCCTTGTACGCTCTTCTATTAGAAAACCTTCGTAACTACGCAGCGATTGTATTTAACGTTTCGCCACCTTTGTTAAGAAGCTTCAGATAGGCGTCATGGGGCCAGCATCAAGGAACTCCCCGAATGAAGCAAAATGGTGACTTGAATTTGCAGCGAGTTCCTGCGCGCTTTATGTGTTTATGTTTCCAAGAGTTTAAGTGTGTGTACGTTTTTGTTTGCGTGTATGTGTGTGCAAGTTACATGTGTTTTGTAGTTATCGTTGAGACTAGAAACTGAGGCTGAGGTGAAACAGCTCTGAAGCATCCTTTCGCGGAATCCGAAAACACATTCTGTCAATAATTATTATATATTTGGAAAACGAGTAGCGGTAATACAGTTCAGAATATAAATATGCTTTTCCAAGTATTCTATATTTTGAGTCATAGCGAGTGCAAGCTCATTCTTTGCAAAAATGTTCCTTCTTTTTATCCGTATGTGAGGTGTGAGTGCCGTGTAACTTATAGTTCTTTTCTTAGAAGGTAACTGAATGCATCTCGTTTCATGTGATTCTCCAAAGTATCATGGTGAGTATATTAATTGTTGACCCCAGAAGTCAAGGGGTCTAAGTGCATTTTCGAATAAAGCGAAGTTGCGAGTTAATCTTTTATAGGGGCTATATAACCTGAAACATATGTGACACAAAAATGTCATGTTCTCCACAAATAATTCTTGGAGCTTAATGTGTCTATGTACAGAATATAATATTTTGTGTCACATATATTTCGGGTTATATACGTAAAGATTACTTACATTTTTTTTAAAAATTGAAAATGCACTTAGACCCTTTGATTTCCGGGGTGCACAATTATGTTCATACCTCAAATCAGCTCATGATAGTTTACAAACTCCCTGGTTTATAAACTATCCTTACATTTACACCACAGAAAATTCAGTAAAAGTTAGTTTCTAAGAATTCATAGGATCTTTCATATCTCTGTCTATCCTGTCCTTCGATACATCTGAAAGGCGGAGTTTCTTCCTCCCACTATTTGTTATAACGTAATGCCAATATAAAAATATGTTTAAATGCTTTTCACAAATATCCGTTGCATTTCATAAGGTATTTAGACTTTCTTTCATATTTTGAAACTTTATATCTCAGAATAGTTACGTCTTTTCCCCATTCTAAAGAACACACCCACGTATAATCAGCATACAAATAATTTCATATAACACATTCGACAAGTAAATTTATTCTTTTCGTGGAAGTGTTAGATTGTTTTTGCGGATTCAAACAAATATTTCTAGTAAAAAATAATTACTTCATTGCATGGAGTACCGGTATCACTATCGTGTCTACTTTTCAATGAAGGTAATGTTAGTTCGACATATTTTTTAAATGGCGAAAATAAAATATCCACCCTAAAGGCCAAGGGAAATAAACGATTTAGAAATTGAAAAAAAAATCGATGTAATATTTTATATATTACTCGGAACACAAGTCACATAAAATATTCATAGTTTGTGCCAAGCAACCTTGGATCTTAATGTGTCTTTTTACCAGATATGAATATTTTATGTTTATAATATTTTGGATTATATATAAAATATTATATAGCCTTTTTTAAATGTTACTTATATTTCTTAACTTCTACGGTTCAGTGCAAAATCTCAATATCTTATTTAAATATTATATCAATATTAATTACCCTTATTAAGGCACAGTATAACTTTGTTTACTTATATGGAATTGAGCCTAATGCTGAAAATAACGGAAATGTCCATTCAGACAATTTACATACATATAGTCTAGTCACTGAAAGAGAGATCCACTTGCATACCATTACAGCCTGCCATTATTTCACCTTTGTGTACAGTTACCAGCTTTTCTAATTCATATCTTAGTGATAAGAATGTGTTACTTAGTATCCATTAATGAAAACCTGAATCCATTAAAACATTCTCAGAGTACAAAATAATGTTTCATATCTAGGTACAGTTTCATGTCTAATGGTTTCTTTACTTCTTCGTGCTAGATATAATTGCCACCTGCACTCAATGTGTGAGAGAGAGAGAGAATGTGTGGGTGTGTGTATGTGTGTGTATGTAATTTACTAATGGACAAGAAACTGGACTCATATACTCCTGTTCGTCCATTTGTAACTATCATTTTATTGAACACTCGCATACTTGAGGGGTTGGTTTAAGTGATCGATTACAACATACATTTTTACTTCAGATTCCGTTAGTTTCTAAAACTGAATAGTTCGAAGAACATTTGAATTTAATTTTATTGCGTTTTTTCATTTTGGATTCAGGCTGTAGTGGGGGTCTGGGGTAGAGGTAACAAGCAGAGTCTTACTCAAGGTACCATCCCGGCATTCACACGGTAAAACTGAAGGAAATCCTGGAAAACCATAATCAGGATGGCCGGTCGCGGAGATCGAATCTTCATACTCAATGACGAGCGGAATTCCGCGACGTTACCGGATCGAGTATGCGGACTTGGCCCTTAGAACATTTTACAAAATCATGGATCACGAATTCATTATTTATTTACATAAGTAACCAGTATTCATGTTTCTCCTGCAGTAGGAACAAAGTAATAAAGCATATGTTTATAGATTACGCCAATGAATTAGTTAGTAAGATAATATAACATTAAATTCGAATTCGTAACTATTAAAGGAAAGAAAGGAAATATTTAGTTATGATTACTAAAAATTAAAAAAAAGGGACGAGTGATAATGATTATACATGAGGAACCAGTTAAAGGTGTTGAAAGTAACTTTACTTACTTGCTTTTAGAAGAAAAATCATGCAAAATATGTTGAAACGATAAATTTTAAATTATAATTATAATATAGATCAATGTAAAAGGTAAAGCTATCCCCTGTGCGATACGCACGCGTCGGGAACGGCGCATGGGGTATGTGGAGGTAGCGCTCCACATTTTCTTGACCTACGGTACTAAGTGAGGTGGGGTTGTCAGTCCCACGCTCAACCGCCTTTACCTCCGCAAGTTGCCCAGAAGTACCAAGGACACTCCGGTACTCAAATTGATAGGAGGCTGAGTGCACCTCAGAGCGCCAGGAATGGGAACACTGCGAGAAAAGTCTGCAGTCTCCTGGTCGGGATTTGAACCCGGGCCGCCCGATTCATGGTCAGATGCATTGAAAAGAACGAATTTATTGAATGAAAGTATAAAACAGGTCAATACTTTCATTAAATAAATTCGTTCTTTTCAATGTGATCAATCACTTCAAATACAAAAAAAAAAGCTTTTAATGTAATGTTTAATCAATATTACCTTTGTTGACTTCCACTTTTTCAAAATATGTATTCACCAAAAGATTGTGGTTTCCATCAGCTGATTGTCATGTGAGAGCTTTAGTAATGGGAAGAGAGAGGAGCTCGAATGAATCTTCACTCGTTAGGTAAATCTAATAGGTGGGATTAGTTGCTTCACACACTTAAATATTCATGTTTGATATTTACTTCTGTATTCCGAAAAAAAAACTACAATAACGATTGATATGAAATGCAGGTAGGTCTTGTAAATTATGGGGACACTTCGTGTAATTTTAACTTAATATAAGTTACGTAATCCGGTCAAGGATCATGTATATGCTGTACACGTTACTGTATTATGCAATCAACTTCCATTTAAAAAAAAAATGTCATATGGCATTTTGGGATCAACTTCTGATTTTCTATGGAATGACGTCAATGGACATCGGGTATACTAGTGCGCAATCAACTGTCGGGGAAGTCCCGCACTATCCCTGTCCGCTTGGATTTAATGCGTGAAGATTTTGTAATCCTCGCCCGAATAAAAATAATTTAAACTCCCACTTACATTGCCTCCACGCCAGAATTTGCACAGGTTTCCGCAGAACTTCATTTCTCGTCAGTGTCCAAGCTGGCCATACTTGACTGACCCATATAAAAATAAAGCTTAAAGTTCGCCAGTGCCCATTACTCTAACGGAATTTAAACTTAATTTTTAAGACTTTTAGGCAGCTTTGGCTCAGATCGAATGATGATGGGATGATTGGTGAAATGAACAAAGTGGGAGGAAACGGGAGAACCCACGCACACGGTATTTGTTCACCACAAAGACACGAACAGGCACATGGCATGAGAAGGGTTTGAACCAATGAACCTAAGCGCCAGAGGTGAGCGCTCTAACCGCGGTCCCCATCACTCTAACGGAGTTCACCAAATAACGAATTTCCTACCCCAAAAAATATAGCAGAGTGTCCGATTTTAATTAGAAACAGAAATACAACTTTTGCTGACTTCTACTTTCGTAGCATAGCTTCTTGATGATTCCTCCATTTTGATTATAGTTATCCCATAAACCAATAACAATATTGACGGATTGCAACACAATGTATAACGTTGTTTTGTACACATTTAATAATTTTGGAATAACGGATCGACATGTGCGGTAAATATTTTGTTTCTCTGGATAACAATAAAATTGTCTGTTAGGAGCGTACTGTACTTCATCATCATCTTTCCCGTCCATTTCTCTTCCTGTTTTGTGGTTATTATTAACAATCTACACGATTTTATTACTTGTATTTTAATTTTTGTCACGGAGTGCATACTTATTTATACGTTTTGGTTGTATTTTTGTTTTTTAACAACTTTATTATTATATTGTTATTAATAGTAGTGTTATTATTCCCAGTATCCATTTTTCTATACTAATTATCTTTTTCATATAAATTCAAAAACATTAAACATAAAGAATATAACTTATTATAATAAACTTCAAAAATAAATGAATAGTGGTATCCTTAACGTTAGAACTGGGAAATTTTGGTAAAGATGATTATAATGAATATCCTGATGCAAGACATGATCAATGTAAAACCAATAAAGTGCAAAAAAAAGTAAAATTCACCTTGTATAAGTGTATTATTCTAAATATAAAATAAATATTTTAGTTTTAGTAATCGTATGCAGTGTGGTGCAAAGGGAAATAAACCAAAGTTATCAAAATATTCCCCATAACCGGAAGATAAAATGTAAATTACAATATCGAGTTTTTCTGGTTTATTAGTCGGACCTGTGTCAGGAATAATAGCCATAGGATGGGAGGAAATAAATCATAATAATCCATTTGCAGCATGCATTATTATAGTATGATCACGAAACACCTTGATCATAGTATGTGAACTTGTTGCAAATCTTGATAAATGTAAATAGTGTTTCGTCATTCTATCTTTCTCCAGCCCATCTCTTTCTTTCTCTCTCCCTCTCTCTCTCTCTCTCTCTCTCTCTCTCTCTCTCTCTCTCTCTCTCTCTCTATATATATATATATATATATATATATATATATATTATGTGATCAAAAGTATCCGCAAAACATGTGTTGTTTATCATAGAGAGCGTCACAGTACTACCATATGCTTCGTGGTGCATATGGTCAGCGATCTCAGTATTCAGATGGGAGAGAGACACAGCAGAAGGGGACGGTCGTAGGAACTTACCGACTTTCAATATGACCAAGTGATTGGGTGCTACTTGTGTAAGGAGTCTGTGTGCGGCGAGATTTTCACCCTCTTGAACATTTCTAGGTCTACTGTTTTCGATATTATAATGAAGTGGAAACATGAGCGGGCGTGTACATGCAAACAGCATGAAGGTCGATCTAACAAATTGATCTCTAGAGGCCGTCGACTTTTAAATAGAATCGTACAGCGTAATTGTCAATCACGTATTGTCATCAGGAATGACATCATGAATGTTACACAGGAATTCCAAACTACATTAGGATCTACTCCGAACACCATGAGTGTTCCGCGGGAGGTGCGGAAACTTGGTTTCCATAACCAAGCAGCTGACCATAAGCCACATATCACACAGGAAAATGCTAAACGCTGCCTTGCGTAGTAATACGAGCATCAACACTGAATAATTGAAGAGTGGAAATCCGTTGAGTGGAGTGATAAACCACGGTATATGTAGCGATCCGATGGTAAGGTGTGGGTATGGCAAATGCCTTGTAACCTAAATATACCAGCCTATTCAGTACCGACTGAGAAATTCTTTGGGGTGGGGTTGTCATGTTTCTCCTGGAGGGGCTTGGCTCACGTGTTGCTTTACGTGGCGATGTAAGGACAATGGTTGACTCGGTAAACGATCAGAATAATCAAGGTCCAGGACGGTGTCCTAAGCTACCTCTACAACATGGAAGGTGCTGTTGCTGATACGATTGTCTATCGTGGAAGTGACCCATCATGTCTTTCTCAGGCAAGGGGAATCCATCACTGAGGTTGTTACAGTGCTGAACTCCATGAAATGCACCGCAAACTCTTCCGCAAGCATCCAGCAATGGTCCTGAGACATAATGTCCTCATGTTGTATGATATGTCTACCCACAAGTCGCGCAAAGAACGGTGCAGGCTTTGCATGAGGTGCAGTATTAAACCCTTCCTTGACCGAAGTATTCCCCGATCTCCCTCTCACTGACTACCACCTCTTCCGACGTGTCGATCACTTTTTGACAGAGAAGATCTTCCTTGATGATCTGGTGGTGCAATACGAACTTGAGGATTTCTTCATATCGGAGACTCCAGACTTCTTTCGCCAGTTAATCCAATCGGTCGTTGAGAAATTGCTACATTGTGTGACTGAAGACGGCGACCACTATCTTAACCAGCTAATTTAGTTTTCATGTTTTATACCTTTGAACATGACACACATGGAAACCTGTTTCGGACAGGCGTTACGCGAGACAGAGTGCGAACTTCGATGTCAGTCGTTAACGACACCTTAATTTCTATTCCTGACCGTTCGTTAACGGTTACCTCGTGAGCTAACGAGAGGGTTACGTTTTTGTTTCTGTCTACAGGTAAGACGGGAGATAGAGAAGAACAGTGGTTTACGTAATCAAGATGGCGGTAGACTATTGATTGATGTTATTAGAAGATCTAGAACTATTAAGAAATAAATAAAATGTTATCTAATATAAACAAATAATTGGAAGTCACAACCTCCCTCCCTCAAGAGGATGAAGGATTCATAAAAGTGGAAGAGAATAGCTCATCTGTGCCGTATGTTAATTTTAATTATCTATAGAGTTCTTTCTTTATTTTCTGGATAGTACTTGTGGTTGTAATATTAGAGTAGGCGTGCTTACTAGCGGGTCTTTCACTAGTGGGCCTTTCTTTACTATGTATCAGACAATGTTTTTGAAACAGGCCTGTACCACTATTTAATATTTACTACTACGTATTTACTATCTACCACTATTTACCTACCTCTATATTAGCTTCTTCTGTTATATAGTGTGGAATGTATTTACGATGTTGTTAATTTCATTACTTCGGATGCATAGAATGTATAATGCGATACTAAATCAAGGAGTGGTGTACAAGGGCTTAGGTGTGACCCTATCCTCACATAGCCTGTTGATTTTACATCACTTCCTGCAGTACAAACACCTGAAATAATAGAAATAACATTTGAAGTACATTCAGTGATGTGTAACGGGAGTAACTAATAAAGAGAATTACTTAACCGGTCTGCAGAAGAGTATTAAAATGAACTGATTCGTTAAACTGTTCCGGATTTTGTTCATAAATGGAATGCCCGACTCAAGCTAAAATAATACTCACACTCGTATACTATTACATGCGAAGACTGTGTGATTTGTGTGATTTCTCATGTAAAACACCTCCGAAATGAGTGTAAGTCCGTATTCATAGAATACAAATGTAACTGGATTTTTTTTATATTCACATTATAATTGACTCATTCCACAAATTTTCGACAAGCGGTGGTCACTCGACTATATTTTTTGCCATTCAATCTCATATACATTCAATCTCATATACAAGCAATGTTGAAAATGGTTTTTCAGTTTTATTTATTACCCATAGTTCAGGATATAAAGGGTGTTCAAAAATGAGATTCTGCAAAATTTTGTTGAATACAGCGAATCACAAAGTTACAAATATTTCACAAAGCAGTTGAAATATTTGAATAATTAAAAATCAATTAAAATATAGACACATCAGAGAATATTTAAAGATATGTCTTTAAGTTCTAGCCTCAGAACGGCTATCGGAGAGCGTGGTTTCAATTGTTATATCATATATGTGAAATTTTCATTTTTAGATTTTTCCCTGATTGAATGGAAATAAATAACAATGCGTTTACTGTGTTATTTTTCTATTATTGCCACTGTAATGACAGAAAGAAATTAAGGACCTGTGTCATTTACTTTTCTTAATGCCGAGACTTCAATTTCATAAAACCTCAAATTTGTCAAATTTTGAGTGATTTTAAGTCAAAAGGGGGAGGAAGTACATGAACAAAATTTCTTATAGAAGTTCCTTTGTTTATATTCTAAAACGCCTTAAAGTTTCACTCTGTTATTCAAACCTCTCTCTGAAATACAACTTCTTAAAGTTGCTTAAAAAGCTATAGTCGTGTCAATACAAATTATCGATGAAAAATTAACTTATTGTTAATAATGTTGTATTCTATCAGCGTAATCATTTAAATTACGTGCTTCCTGCTTAAGGAAAAACTGTGGTGAAAAACACTCATCTCCGACCTGATGGTGTGAACTCTTCCTGAGTGACAGCTTTCTTTTAGAAGTTATGTACGCAGCCATGTTATGCGAAGAGATGTTATTATTTTCGTTAGGCCTAATAGAATACCTTGGTCTACATCGTTAAAATACCAGCTTTTCTTTTCAAGTTATATACATACCAATGTTACGTAAGGAGATGTTACTCTTTTCGTTAGGCCTAATAAAATACACAGATCTGCTTCTTAGTAGTAATGATCTCTAACAAAGACATTATATCCAGGATTCTGTGATACTGCTGATTCGCCAATAGGTGATGTCCCGAAGTACTGGGCAACGTCTAGCTAACACTCCATCACAGAACCGTTCTGGAACTTCCTTGTATCGATTTTAAGAAGGTGCATGTCATAGAAGGGGTTTGGATAACAATAAAAGAATAACATATATTTGCAGGTAACAATCCAATATAATCTACTGTGCAGCATTCATGAAGAAAATCGATAATTTTCACCAACACAACAAAAAGATTTTTGAATACATCCAAACTTTTTCACTGAAATTTCACGAACTTGATTCATTACATTCACCACTACACGCGTTGACAATTTCTCATCAAAGACGGTACAATGTTCAGTCTCTTTCGATTTCTTAACTTAAAGTAGACATAAGGTAAGATCTCTGGTTTCGTTGTAGCACGTTCAAAAAGTTCAAAAGACAGAGAAATATATCTGAGAATCTCATTCATAATCATTGCTCTTTCGTTTGCTAAAACCAAATTTACATCGGAAATAGTTTCTTAGTATTCTCGAAACAAAATATTCATTAAAAATACTAAATTAAACAAACTGATCGTTGGAAATAATTGATAAATAATTTGTGGTTATCTGAAGCATATTTAAAATGTTGGATAACATTTCCAGGACAAATATATGTGAATGAATACTTTACCAAGATGAGTAAAAACTACACAACAATGACTGAGAATAGAAAATCAGTCAAAGGAACTATTTCTATTATCTGCTTGTTTAGTTTCAACCATGCATCACAGTGTACCCAAGCCGATTTTATGAAACGAAATGAAAGTATTCTGAATAAACAGCGGTTTGTATTACAGAACAAAGCTTGATTGATTATTTTACGTTATGCTTGTCACCTTGAAATATTCATCTTTAGAGTTTTCCCATCGCTATTTTTCTGTTTATTACATATCAAGAAAGTCCTTCACATATAACTTGTAGATGGTAGTTAATGAAAATAGACTTTTTCTAGACGACTAACAAGGGAACGTTTCTAAGTGTCATTCGTCAAACTAAAACGTAATAGCGTAGGGTATCTTAGTTTTGTGCTAAGAAACGACTACATTTCTATTTAAATAGAAAAGAAGCACACTTTCCCTAAGTGTAGCATTTTAAATAAAGAGTTTAAGGATTGTTTTCGAGAGTAATATTATTTATTTGTATTAATTTATTGGACCACGGTCTGAAGTTTCCATTCAAAATGATGTTTCACAAAGGAAGCGCAAGTTCCTATGAGTAATATTATCTGTTTTATTTCACCATCGGTCTGAATAATACTGCCCTACTTTTATTTATGTGTGTGTGTGAAGAGGTCTTCATAATCTGGATCGTTACCGTTTTTAAATGTTTCTGCTGCGCTACAAATACCCACCCACATTGAATTTTGTCTTACTATGTAGACCCTTTACTACATTTGATAATGATGTCATCATGCTACACTCTAAAAAGACATACAATATCTTGTGTCATATTCTCGCGGAATGTTTTAAGTTTTTATTCCGTCTAGAAGTTTTCGAGAGTTGACTTTAAACTAGAAAGGATGATTAATAATGTTTATAATGAACGCTTGGTATCTTTCACAATAAAGTTCTCGTGTTTTCATGCTCAGCAGCTTTTTCAGGGACACTTCATGTACACAGTCTTGGGTAATAATATATTCAGGGAAGCTTATTTTACTCTTCTGAACAATACATTTCTTAAATATATCGCAAGAAAATTGACAGTGTTCGTAATAGTTTTTTTTTACAGTTAAAGCAATTGACCTATTCTGAGACAATCCACGTTCGTTGCACACTAGCGTCAATCTATTGATTTTCTTACTAAGCTATACCACATAACTTTATTCATTAACTCCAATTTTTGTGAACGAACAAAGTGCAAAGAAATTATTCAAATAATTCTCGGAAATCATTAAGATTCAGAAAGTGATTAAAACTCCCTTAAATTTTGCAATACTATTAAAACATTATAGAAGTTTTACATTGTAGAAAATATGCCACAATTCTTTTCTAACATGGAGGATGATTTAAACTTTTGTATCGGTACATGATGGATTTCATAACGGGATTTACATTGATTAATTATACAAAACGTATTAAGAACTTTCACCACAATATTAGACAATTATATTTTTCCACTAGATGACCTTACCTGTCGTTGCAGGAGTAGTTTTAAAAAAGAATCATTGATGTTGTTGGTTATACATGGAATACAAAGAAAAACACACCTTTCAGACAAGACTAAATTCTTTAATAACAAAAATAACTTATAACGTTAGAGTTTCGGAAGTATACCACTTCCTTCCTCAGACTACTGTCTATAATTGAAATTAAAAAAATACTTAATCATTAAAGGAGATCGTCTTTTCTTTACACCAAACAGGGGTCACTAGCTGATCGTCAGAAAGAAAAGACGATCTCATTTCTTTATTGATTAAATATTTTTTCTAATTTCAGTTGTAGAGTGTACTCTGAGGAAGGAAGTGGTATACTTCTGAAACTGTTACGTTTAAATTCATTTTTTTATTAAAGAATTCAGCCTTGACTGAAAGCTGTGTTTCTCTTTATTCAAGATGGATACAAGGCCATATTATCATAATATCCATGATCGAGTACAAATCTAAAGTAGTATATATCTTTACGTGAGTATTGTTTAATTAAATTTTGCACTATTATGATTGCCCAAATATATACGTACGTTGAAATAATTAATTGAAATTTCTGTAGTAAATAAAATAATATTTTACTTAAATTTAAACGTTCTACATTTTATAAAACTTCCTTATAAACTACATTAACAGCTTTTTCTTATTTTTAAAATTGATAATATTTACGTGGAGAACATGCAAAGTTCTTACTTTAGTACATGCAACGTATAAGTGGATGTGAGAAAAATATTCCTCTATTAGATCTACCCCAGCTTCCTTTAGTGTTTGTCCTTGTGACTTGTTTGTTTAAGTAGAACAGCTTTTAATGGTACATTGTGTACGTTTAAGCCTAATAAAATGATCGGATGAGATCAGTGGAATACACAGTACGGGTTCGCACATCCATTAATATCAATAGTTTCGGTCACGGTTCTTGTGAAGTGCTCTTACGTCTCGTTCCGTTGCAAAGTTTAGGAGGTTTCAAATTTATTAACAACATTACTGGTACACCAACTTTTAATTGCAGTGTATGCGTAGGTAAGCTTGCTGGATTTGGTGTATTTACGATTCCGCAGGATAGTGTACTGTTTCTTCCATATCTTCAACTGTATCCGATGGTTTCTAGTATCATCGAGGAAGTTTGTTTAGTAGAATATTAGGTAGATTTCGAAGAAAAATATACCTATTGAGATCGATACGATATGAAAGTATATATTTATATATATATGTATATATATATTTATATATTAACACGCTAGCGGTCATAATTTTGAAGATATTTGAACCAAATTTTTATATGTTGTTTCTAGGCTTAATAGCTCGGTTAAGTTCGTTAATGAGCAAAATCGGTCGCCATCTTGGATATAAAATGGCCGCCGAACCCATTGTTGTATAGAATACACAGCCTAAACCGCTGGGGCTATTGAAATCAAACTTGGCATAAAGGTACAACATCACTTTTTGATTACGAAAATGTTACCTAATGAGTTCAAAGACGCCATCTTGGATCCAAAATGGCGGAAGTAAGAAATCTATTTTCCATATCGTTTGAGCTAGAGATACGAAATTTGACATAAAGGTGTACTGTCACTAGTAGTTCAAGAAAATATTACGAAATGTTGAAAAAGTCGCCATCTTGAGTTCAAAATGGCCGCCGAACCCATTGTTGTATAGAATACACAGCCTAAACGGCTGCAGCTAGAAATATCAAATTTGGTAACACTATACATTATCATTTGTATGTTACTAAAATATTACATGATGTATCCAAAGACGCCATATTGGATCCAAAATGGTGGACCTAAAAAATATTTTCCACACCGTTTGAGCTAGAGATACGAAATTTGGCATAAAGGTGCATTATGACGAGTAGTTTAGGGAAATATCACGACATTTGGGAAAAGTCGCCATCTTGGATCCGAAATGACCAAACAATACCCATTTTACACACCGTTTGAGTTGGATAAATGAAATTTTACTTGAAGTTGTACCATCACAAGTAGGTCACGACAATATAAGAAAACTTTAAAAAAGTCGTCAACTTGGATCCAAAATGGCCGCCCCAAAAACCCAATTTCCAAATCATTGAAGGTAGAGAAACGAAATTTTCTTTGAAGGTGTATTACCAAGAGTAGGTTACAATAAATGGGGCAAACCTTCCTTTTGGGGACGCAGCCCCCCGTGGGAGGGTACAGATGGATACCATGGTGGTGTAGTGCTGCAGTGAGATTTTGAAGCACTCTCAAAAGCACTGAAGTTGGGGGGGCGAACCCCCTACGGGGGTCTGGGGACAGCGATCCAAGCGAAACCATAAATATATATATGTATATGTCTTGTGAGGTATCGTTGAACAGCTCTTGATGAATAATCTACAAAACAATAAATAGTTTCTCGATAGCTTTCATATAAGGCGACATTTGAATTTTTGAAAATAAAAAAAAACTTCGAGATCTACCTTAGCCTGTAGGCCTACCGAAAGGAATTTTTATTAACTTCATTTGCGTTGTCATCTTTTTGCTTCTAATATGACATATTATTTTAAGCGGAAAGAGGCTTTCTTAATAAGTTATTTCCTATATCTGGATAAGTCCTTCTGTTAACGCCTTTATGTTGTTAATTACGTTGAATAAATTATGTGATATTTTGACGTTTTCCTTCTCTTGCTTAAATTTGTCGTTTCTAATTTTTAATATTAAATTTATAGACACTTTTTTATGTTTGTATTCACCCAAGTATAATCTCACATTTTTTTAGTGAAGCGATTTTGACTCTTTGCCACAAATATAAGGATTTCGGGGAAACTTTAAGAACGTCTAGCTTAGTTTCTGTTGGCACAACTGGTAACTGACACCCGATGCTGGATTTAGTGAATCCAATCTTACAAGGGAAGTATTTGTGTTCGAACAGGAAGTTTTTGATAAGACTTTGTACATATATTCGTAGCGCGATGATGATAATTCCTGCAAAGTAATTCGACCTTGTAAGGCCGCATTTGCCCGCTAGAAGGCGTTAAAATTTGGAGCAAGGGGGAGACAGCGGTTGCAATGGCTCCTGCAGTTTCGGATTGAACACGGATTGCTCAAAATATGTACATGAACATACCTGACAGTGCTGACAAAGACTGCAAAGCCACAATACCGGGTAACAAATAGTTTTTCAGATATAGACCAGTATTTGTCTTCACAAATGTAAGTGAGGGTTTTCCACAAAGTGAGTATAACAGAACGGAGAATCACAATGGGCACACAGGATAAAAGGCACATCAGTGTAACCTTCATCAGCACACTCCAAAAATGATACTACGTACGTCCCTCTACGTACGTCCCTATTCGTAACTGTCAGCAACTTCAAGAGTGTAAAATAAGGTGGCATTTGTCACCGTGTCCATGGAGTGTGATTTTGAAAGTGTGCTATTTTGATTCTCCCTTCTGTGTTACTCACTTTGTAGAAGAGCCTCACTTACATTTGTGAAGACAAGTACTGGCCTATATCTGCCAAACTATTTGTTACACGGTATTGTGGCTTCGCAGTCTTTATCAGCACTGTCAGGTATGTCCATGGATATAT
The DNA here is from genome assembly GCA_022664845.1 of Lepisma saccharinum. Taxonomy (NCBI): domain Eukaryota; kingdom Metazoa; phylum Arthropoda; class Insecta; order Zygentoma; family Lepismatidae; genus Lepisma; species Lepisma saccharinum. The sequence goes on from JAGDQP010012006.1 coordinate 29,369, forward strand.
TTTGAGTAATAAATACCTGTTTGAACCGAAATTGCGGGATCCGTTGCAGCAGCTGCCCCGGCTGCCTTCCACTTGCTCCAAACTTTAACGTTCTCTGGCGGACAAATGCGGCCTTACACAGTCAAATTACTTTGCAGGCATTATTAGCATCGGAGTACCAATACATATACGAAGTCTTATCAAAAAATTCGAACCCAAATACTTCCCCTGTTAGTGGAACTCCATATAATGGAGAAAGACCGTATGGAAATTTTCAGAGCTCTGTCCATATCAGTTAATGTATTCCGTTGATTGTTCCGTGAGCGAGTGAATCACTGATGAGTTGGCAACGTCTTGTGTTCTTGTTGAAGCATTTGATTGCACATATGTTTTTAAAGATCTCAAAGAGTGTATGTGAAAAATTTGGTGTAGATATGTAAACCGGTGTACAAACATTTAAAAAAATGTATTTTTGAAAAGTTGAATTTCGTGAAATGTGCTGTTAGTGGAACTCTACATGATGAAGAAAGACGGTATACAAAATTTGAGAGTTGTGTCCTCATTAATTACTAAGTTTCGTTGATTATTCAGTGAGTGAGTAAATTTTCGACTGATTAGAAGGAACACTTTCAAGCGCAGGATAGAAATTTAAACGTGCATGGATGAAGAAGAAACCAACGATTCATTAAGCAATATTTCTTTGAACCGAAATTCGAAGAATACGGACAACAGACAAATATTTGGCAAAAAGGAGCAGAACCATAATAGTCTAGAGCAGTTAGTGGTAATACTCCAAACGTCAATGTTAAAGACTTACAAGTTAAACTAGAACAGTTAAGTTGATGGGTAAATGAACTGGGAAACGAAAGACAAGTCGACAATAACAACCTAACAGGGGACAAGAAATCGACTAAGCAAAGCGAAGGGGGAGAATAAGGAAAGTTGAAAATAAAATTAGTTAAAACAAATAAACGTGGATATTCAACTGACAGTACCAACTCAAGAAGACAATGTACTAATGGTAGTTAGACTATTAATATATGAGGGTTTTCAACAATATCTTAGGTAACAGCAGTTAGCAGCATGGCTTTCATACTAAAATAAAATGTTGCAAGGACGAAGTTAGCGAAGATGCAGGTCTTATAGATCAAGCTATATTTCAAGGATATTAATGGTATATTTTGGTTATGAAATTATGCTTTTTTTGTCAATGATTTACTTTTTATTATGGTTGTATTGTTGTAATGTGTAATCGTTTAAGGTAAAATGATAAATGTTTAAGTGAATCAAGAGTGTGAAAAATATGCGGAGATGCATTATTTTCTCGAGAGATAGTTGATTATAGGATACAAATAGAGTGAGAGTTGAGAGAGAGTGCGTAAAAATACAGGATGTCCCCGAAATAATAATGTTAAGTTTGGGAGGTGATTATTTTCAACAAAATAAGAAACAGAGCTCCTTTGAAAATTCAAAATTATGTATTACATCTGAGCTACAAGCACTCAAAGTCATTGCGACATCGTCACAAATGAGGTCGTTGCTCGACACATAATGATGCAAGCGGTTTCGGATTAGCAAATCACAGAAAAGGTGATACCTGAAACATCTATTTAATCAATGTCTTTGATTGAGGGAGTTCCGCATAGATAGGTTTCCCACCCTGAAAATTCCAGTCCCAATTAAATAGATTAATAGGTCATGTATAGAAATCTCTTCTAAGCCGCATTCGGCAATTATAAACGCAACTTAAATAGATGTGTTGCAAACAACTTCGAGTATGATTTGCTAAGCAAACAACATTTACGTCATTCCTTGTCGAACTATGACATCATTTATGAGGATGCCGCCGTTACTTTAAGCGCATATAGCTCTGAAATTATTCAAATTTCGGAATTTCTTCAAAGGATTTTTTTTTCTTTTTTTGATGTTAATAATCACCACCCGAAGTTTGTACCATTATTTCAGATCCATTATAGAAATGAGCATATAGATAACTTCGTACTGGTAGGTCTAAATAATTTACGGAAACTCTGAGAAATGTAACTTTGGTTTTGTTTGTTCGTAAAATACCCCTGCTGCTTTGTTCGATAATCAATATATTTATTACACAATTTAGATTCGTGTCATATCTGAAAAGTTACTATATATTCAATATATTCCCATTTCAATAAATACTCTGAATATGCTAAATATTGAATTTAGCATGTTATTGATTTTATCTGAGTTGTAGCTGCTGCAATAATCGAATTATTGAGCGTAATAATTAGTTTCTTACTACTATTAGAACTAACCTTATCTTGCAGAACTATTCCCACTATAATCTGCCCTTATAATCTACTACTTTCAGTGATTAACAGTATGGACTTTATTATTTTCCCGACGCCACGACGCGACGGCGCATTATTGGATATTTACTATCTTCGACTGATGATTGCTATCATGTATGGATCACAAAACGCATTGTTGCAAACTATGAATAGTTTCGCAGTTCAAAAGTTGAAACTGACAATTATGTTCTATTTCTGAATACGTATCTAATTCAAATCATCGTAAGCATAAAATAGTAATACAACATATATACCATATTTTAAAGAAAGGCACTGCAAAACTTAAATCTAAGCTTAATTGTTTTTCATCAGGGATATCATACTTGAATATACGAACGTTTGAACCTATGGTTTGTAACGCTGTAGAAAAGTATTTTTTCACATGTTTCCTTCGAGTTCAACTTTCCAAGTTTAGTAAACATAATATAACAATAATATGAAAAATAAAGTAAATAAATTTTATTTTCTAGTTACTATTTTAGCAACAAAAAAATGATTATCAACCTGAATTGGTCACAAAGAATTTAACGGTAAATAGCCTTCAAATATTAAAGATAATTTATCATATTGCACGTATGAAGCATTTGTAACTAATATTGTAGTTGATTTATGTTTTTAAGTTTCTACGGACTGGTATTATATTTTTATCGATAACGTAAATTGCGTCTAAAAGCTTATCGACAAAACTCAGACCAACCATTTATCAATGTCTTCTAAAACGTGAAAGCTTACTGTTACTAGAAACATGAGAAGGGGTGATGCAAAATTATTGGATATCTTCTTTTCCTGGCGTGAACCAAAGTGAAGGGTACGCACGAACAAATGTCTGTGTTACATTTTGCCTGTATCGAGAAAAAACGGGAAAGAAGTTGAAACTTGTTCACAGAGCGATATGGCGCCGAATTATAACATAGAACTTTGTTCCATCAATCGAGCACACTGTTTAAAACGGCTACTTTTTCGTAGCAGTGATAACAGTAACTACTATTTAAAAATATATCTTAAATATAGCAGTGTAGGAAAAACTTTCAAAATGGAAGTTATTTGTTCGGAAATTAAAAAGCAGTGTAAAAGCACCATTTTAAACTAAAGAAATTTTCATGAGCTTGTTATGGGAATATTAGAGAGATAGACTTCCGTTAGGACTTGATTGAGTAATTCATATTATAACTGGCGGAAAACTATTGTACGTAATTATCAGAGCTTTTAGAGATTCAGTTACACATTTATAATTAGTATAAATACTATTAAAAGTTAATAGTATTTAATAGTATTTGAAGAAAGTTGAAACTGAAAATATACGGCACGGTTGTTCTGCCGGTAACACTTTTCGGTTGACAGTTGGAGTAAAACCCTAGCAGATCAACATAAATTACGAGTGTTTGAAAACAAGGTATTACTAAAGATGTACGCACCAAAATGGGACGAGAAGACTGGATTATGGAGGAGACTGCATAATGAAGAGCTATATAGAATTTACGACTCGCCCGATGTTGTTAGAATAATGAAATCGCGACGAGTGAGGTGGGCAGGCCGTGTATCTCAGATGGGGAAGAAACGAAGATTGTATTCTATCGTCGTTGGTATGCCGGAGGGGAAGAGACCGTTGGGAAAATCGTAATGACGTTGGGAGGATAATATTAGAAGTGAACTTCGAGAAGTAGGTGGTGAAAACTGGCTTGATCTTGCTCAGGATAGAATCCTCTGATCAACGTTTGTTACTGTGGCGATGAACTTTCAAGGTCCGTGAGACAGAGTAATTAAGTATATTCGATTCTTAAGTGTGTTCAGTCAAAAGTATTCAGTAATGCAATAAGTTTAATTGATAAATAAAATCTAGAAATTTTCGGAATATCTTGATGAATGTTCCTGCAATCTCCTCAGTAACATAACAAATTCAAAGATTTCACCTTCATTGCAAATTTCCATGTATTCAGTTGTCTGGTTTAATAAACTTTTTCCAAGAAAGTGGATGAAAAGTTCTATTAGTGACGATATATAAATTGAACCACGAGACTAAAAAATGTTGATTTTTTTTTCACAAAATTTCCTGTTTCATGTTTTCAAAAACTCAATTTTATTTTCTGATTGCATACTATTTTCATTTTAGAGACGTAATACGAATAACATCTAATCCAATATTCCAGGCTAAGATCACGTGAGTTTAATTTCTACTGTTTATATAAGAAATCATCATAATTTTAAACTTACAAAGTAGTTAACATTTTCCATCAAAAAGTTCAGAATGATGCTATAAATATCTATCTAGTTACGAATATGAAAAATGCTCTCCACGAAGAAACCTGTACCATTCAGTACTATTTTTCAGTACCATATTTACTCTAACAAGAACAAATGAAACAAAATATTTGAAGAAGATGGGAGTGAAACCAAATATTAGAACCACACATCCCCATCTTTCTCAAACATTTCAATAATATTTTAACCTAATGGTGAATTGATGTATTTTTACAGCTGAAAGTAGGACTGTTGAATTGTGTCTAATAGTTAGCAGAGCACTGTTTGGATAGTACCAAATAAAAGTAATATCATGTGCTTTAAACTTAGATATTCTAAAGTTCTATATCAGCACACATAGAAAGCAAAACAGAAAATTAATAATTTTAAATATATGTTAACACATCTTGCTTATTTCTAATAGTATTATTCGATGCTAACTTTAAAATAATCTTATTGTTTTATATCCATTAAATCTAGTGCATCTCGTCAAGATCTGAAGCGACTTCCGGCCAACACAGGATTCATAGAGACTGCTACCGATTATCCTGACTAAATTCCCCAAGATTCTCGCTCTGTTGCACTAACGCTAAACGTAATGTGCTGTTGTTTCTCGTTCCCGTACCTAGTTATCACCGTTCTAAATTTAACGTGTTCTCGGAAAAAGTATTAGAAAAATGGCCACTTAACAATAGGAGTCTCCATGCCATTAAAAAGTTATTATTCTATTGCCAAAAGGGCATTATATACCCTGGATGGAATTTGATCCGATTTTAAATGCCGGTTCTGCTCAGATTCAGTTTCAATGTTCACTTTACCACTTCGAAGGAGAGGAACCCGTAAAGAAACAACTCGCGTGACACAATGGAAAGTACAACTGTTTACTTACAAGAAGACTTACGGAAGTGTAACTCACCGATTTTAATTAAATTTTCATACTTGTAGAACATCGCAAACTAATCGACATGTATTTTTTTATTTCGGCAATGGTGCGGATTTAAGGGTAGAAACCACCCTGTGAACGTTAGGAGTGGTTTCCAAACATAGACAGAATCAATCATTTAATGTAGAAGAAACAATACTGCCAGTGGGGGGGGGGGGGGTAGAACAGCTGATTCAGAATCGAATGTCAAAAGTACAAAATTCAAAATGGCTGATCCAATATGGTGATTGCAATTACAAAGAATCGTCTGGTTAGAAATGCTTTGCAGCTAGCCAAGAACAATTATAGTTGGCAGGAGTCACTGCGAGAAGATGGTAGACCGATTTGAAATCCCTTTCTGTACTGATGTTAACGGAATGCTTGATTAAAGTGAGTCTTGTCACCTCTCACTATTTGAGGTGCTTATTTATAGTGAGTCCCCTCGCCTCTCACTATGTCTGAACTTCATAGATCCTTAATTGTTATAATTATTAATTTATTGCGAAAACGTTTCACAGTACTGATATTCCATAGAAAATTGTGATGCATAAACATTCTTTACACCACGTACACCTTATTAGGGTAATAACTGTGCACAAATTGCAAAATACTGGACAATCTTTGAAACAAAATGTTACGGGATTTTCAAACTCAGATAGTTTGTCTTCCTTATAACCGCTTTTGTACCACGCATACCTAATAAGATTTGCAAATCTGGGTGACGAAAACTGATTATGAATCAGTGAGTGGATCTTAATTATCCTTGTCTATGTCTTTCATTACAATCATGAACCAATCGCTGGTTGGACTTAATCGGTCGTATATATTTTTATCTAATCGAGTCGAAATTTTGATCCTACTTTCAGCATCATAATTCCATTCAACAATCCATTTTAACGCTAAAGAAAGTAAAGGCGAAAATTTCGGGCATCAGAGTTAAAGTACGAATAAATTGCATTATCAGAATTATACCTACTTTCCCAATTTAGCGCTTATTGCGTTATTCAAGGTTTAACACGGTACCCTAATATACTATAATTCACTGTAAATAACCACCCCGACTAGTGAGAGGCGAGGGGACTCACTGTAAGTGAGCACCCCGAATAGTGAGAGGTGACGAGACTTACTTTAATCATGCATCCCGTTAACATCTGTACAGAAATTGGTTTCCAATCGGTCTGTCACCTTCTCGCAGTAACCCCTACCAACTATAAATGTTCTTGGCTAGCTGCAGAGCATTTCAAACCAGACGACTTTCTGTAATTGTAATCACCATATTGGATCCGCCATTTTGAATTTTGTACTTTTGACGTCCGATTCTGAATCAGCTGTCCTAACCCCCCCCCCCTGGCAGTATTGTTTCTTCTACATTAAATGACTGTTTTCTGTCTGTGCTTGGAGACCACCCCTAACGTTCACAGGGTGGTTTCTACCCTTAAACCAGCACCATTGCCGAAATGAAAAATACATATCGATTATTTTTCGATGTTCTACAAGTATCCAAAGTTTCATTAAAATCGGTGAGTTACACTTCCGTAAGTCTTCATGTTAGTTGTATTTATATTATGTACGACACTTAAATTCTTGTTCTTCATGCTAAATTTACGAATGTTTGAGTAAAATATATCTCGCATCGTCTTGTCTGATCTGTGAGTACATTTTCTTCACAAGCAGTTTAGCTTGTTATTTTCTTCATATTTATACACATATGGTTGACAGTGTATTTAGTTAAACATTGTGTACGGGATCGACCATTTCTTCCAGATATTCATCGAGTTTAAGAAAGCATATCCAAAGAGGAAGACTATACAGGATGCTGGTACAATTTGGAATACCGACAAAACTTGTTCAGGTAGTGAGGATGTGTCTCAACGATTCCGTAAGCAGAGTACTGATAGGTAATAATACGACGGATAGTATTCAAGATTCTTAACGGATTGAAACAAGGTGATGGCTTGGCACCATTACTGTTTAAATTTGCGTCAGAGTATGCGAGTTAGAAAATAAAAGAGGATAAAAAGGGACTAACATTGAATGGCTTGACTACTGTTCATATACGAGGATGATGTAGATTTAAAGGGCACGATATAGATTCACCACAAAATAAGACCGATGTCTTAGTAGAAGCGTGCCATTAGATGGGTCTACAGGTAAACATAGAGGAAACAAAATACATGATAACACGCCGAAAAATGGGACTAAAGGAAATAGATACGTATATAACAATTAAGAATGAGAACATAGAGAAAGTAAAAACGTTAAATACTTGGGAGCATATGTAACAAACAAAAACGAAGTCATGAAAGAAATAAAAAGTCGCTTAGTATCGGGCAACGCGTGTTTCTACTCAGTCCAGAAACTCCTAACCTCGCGTTTAGTAGCAAGGAAGTTTAAATTAAAATTTATAGAACTATTATTCTGCCGGTAATATTTTAAGGTTGCAAAAGTTGGAGCACGACCCTAGCAGATTAATACAAATTATGATTGTTTGAAAACAAGGTCTTGAGAAACGGGACGAGATGACTGGGGAATGGAGTAGACTGCATACTGAAGAATTTTACAGACTTTATACGACTCACACAATATTGTAAGAATAATGAAATCGCGACGACTAAAGTGGGCAGGCCATGTAGTTCGGATGGGGGAAAACGAAGATTATATTTCATCGGGGTTGGTAAGCCGGTTGGCAAGAGACGGTTGAGAAGACCGATACGATGTTGAGAAAATAATATTAGAAGTGATCTCCTAGCAGTATGTATTTGCGATGAAAACTGTCTTGATCTTGCTGAGGATAGAGTCCTCTAGCGAGCATTTGTCACTGCGGCAATGAACTTGTAAGCTCCATAAGCTATAGAGTAAGTAAATAAGTAAGGAAGTACAAAATCATCACTATATACGTGACGATATCTATGCAAAATTTTAATGTTTCTTGGGCCATAATACATGAAACTCTCACTATATTTCTGAATGTACTGGCGAAAGATGTGTATGCGAAGAAAATCCTATGCCTTTTTAGACAATATGATCAGTGTGTAAATGTCTAGGCATAAGTGCGTCGAAAAGCCGTCTAAGATATGCAAATGAAAAATAATACTGAGAAACCGTAGCTCAGTGTTAGAACGTTGCCCTTGTATTTGGAAGATCCTGGATTTAATTCCAGCGACCGACCTTTCTGGCTGAGGTTTCTCCAGATATTTTCCTGAGTCATAATAGACAAATGCCATGATTATAGTTTCATATTAGGATTTGGTCAACTCCTTCGCGCATTGTTTCCGCTCGCTTATCCCGGCCTGACTTTTAAATTCCTAAATGTAATATACGGTATACATTTCAAACGAAAAAGTACTACTCATCAGGAAAACGAAAGTGAGAAACAGAAACAGAACGGAAGTAGAAAAATACTAATACCTGTGTACACACATTATATAAAATAATTAGATCTTTGTCTAATTTTGCGAGAATTCACGGGAACCATTATTACTGCGCATTCGTTTCACTTGCTGAAAGCAACGTAAAAGAAGTACTGCGTACAAGGGCCGTTTTCTGCCCCTCAACCGATTTTAATGAAATTTTGCACGTACTAACTAGACCATATGGTAGTTCCAATAATCTAAATCCTATGTCCATACCGCTTCCGGTTACCACGGAAAGCAAGTCCAAAAACTACCACTTCTGGATTTTAAATTTATAGTGTTGTTCAAAATAAATTCTGATATCTCCAGAATGGCTTAAGCTATCAAATCAAAATCTCATTTGAAAAGTATTAATATAGTATCTGCTACTACTACTACCACTACTACAAATGATCACAGGAGGAACATTTTGGGTTGACAAAATTCAAAATGGCCTAACGAAGTTTCGTCCCACAGTGTGATTCACGTTGGTTTGTATATCACTGAAAGTACCATACTTGGAAATACTGATATTTGCCCAGCAGTCCTCCGCAACATTACTGGCTACGCAAAATGGCAAGTTAATTAACACATACACAATAAACGCAGAAAGAGTACCAGAACACCCAAGAAATACAGTAATCGCTACAAATTTCAAACATAAAACACGAATCCAAAAAAAAATAAAAAAAAAATAGCAGAATTAAGTTGGCTTTTTATGCAAACGTTACTCCAAGTTGAGATGTGGTCAAAGTCAATACAGTAAATATCCATTAATAATTATAACAAGATTACAATGACGAAAAGATTCAACACACGAATAATACATAAGATGGCGTCGATTACGAGCGCATGTAACACGAACGAATACAATTACCATCCATGTACTAAAACAGGCCGAATTCAATAACACCATCCGAAATGTACTACTAGTACAGCTTACTTTAATATTTATACATTACCAGAGCACTTCAGACTTCATAATATATAGTCACTATTAACACTTATAAAATCGTTACATGCCAAAGAATACGAGACAAGATACAATCTTGCAGGTCGAAAAAATATCGACCCTCCCTCGTTAGCGGCAACAGTTGCTCAATTGTCGAAGAAAGCTGCAGATGGCAGCAGGAGCAGTGGCGCGAGAACAAAAATAAAGATTATACACATCACAAAAGCGTGAGGAATATTTCGGCGGTAAATTGTTAGAAATTGCAACATTCTCATTACATTAGTATTTTCCAAACGAAATTCACATTTGATAGCTTAAGCCATTCTGGAGATATCAGAAGTTAGTTTGAACACCACTTAAAAATTAGAATCCAGAATTGTATTTTTGGACGCGCTGTCCATGATAACCAGAAGTGGTATGGACATAGGATTGGGATTATTAGAACTCTCTAGATCTTACGTGGAAATTTCATTAAAATTGGTTGGGGAGCAGAAAACTTATGCGCAGTACTCCTTTTATGTAGTAATTAACATTCCATGCTATTAGGTCGGCAGAAGCTTACGCATTCTATCGGTAGTTCATTTTTATACTACGCATTAAAGCTAAAATTAGCAATGCACACATTGTTTCAAAACACACAGCAATATTTCAAGGACGTATTCTCGCTAGTTCAAATATTATGCAATATATCGATATATAATTAGATAAATAAAATCAGCTTAGTAAATGGCAACCTAATTTGTACACAAAGATTGTATTTTGCAATGATTACGATTGATGAATGTACTTTTAGACTCCTCACAGATGATTTTGTTTTTATAAGTAGTAGTCGAGTATATGAATATTATAACACCTACACTGCTATCTATGAACTTTGCCCAAATATGATCTTTGATTACACTGGGCACTAAAAAAAAACTTTATTTGGCTTACAAGGGAATATATCTTATCCGAATATAACAATGTACGCTGAAGCCAGAAAGACAAGCAGTTGGTCCCCATCACACACAGTTTTCGTATGCTACGCAGGTCGAAATGCAAAGACATTAGTGAGCATATCTAAAATGTGAGTGTTGTGTATTTCTTATTGTTTTTAATATCTGGAACATCACTCTTCAGTATCCAATAGTAATGTGCAAGTATTCATGCATTCTACTATCCCTGGGAGCTTGTTTAAAACACAAAGATATTTCGGAGAAACAGCCACCGTATCGTCATTTACGACAACATTTCGGCCTGATTTGAATAATTTCAAATTCCGAATCAAGCTGTTTAAATCATTTTGTGTTAACAGATGCGGTTCACAGGACGAAGTACTTGGATCACATCAAAAGTAGTTTCCTAAGGTTTCGACTCCTCTTGTACCGTTAGCTGTATTGAGGTTGTAGTACCGCCTCAGTGTGTGGAACTAGCAGTACTTACGTTAGCACATTTGAATTATTTACTGTGAGTTTGGATTTAACACTTAATCCTTTTATCTTGGAGAGAAAGAAACAACAATCCGATGACTGACTAATACTGGTATTTTGGTTCACGCGATACCATAGGTACTGTACTGCAAAATAAATAATGTCGGGAAACCTTTGACCACTGTATTAAACGCTTGACGCAGGTCGAACAGCAGGTATGAGGGACTCAGCGCTTACTCTGCTCTCCCATTTTATACCAAAAATATAATTAATATTTTGTTTTGCTATGATCATCAAGTGTCGTTGTTTCGATTGAAATGTCAACTCCCACATACAAAACAACGGTTTTATGAGTGCATTACTCACTTCCTTTGCCATTTAGGCTGTCTGTAGCAGAGCACACTATCAATCGACTGGGAATTAGTGCGGCAAATCGTAGACTGCAATTATGCGTGCACTACTTTCGTCTTTAAGGCACGTCGAGATGTATGCCTGAGCATTATGCTAGGTGGAGCCACTGGACATCATCACAGCTAAAGTATGGGTGACAGGCACATTCCGACTACATATTTATCTTCAAGCTGCCAGGGCCTATTCAACACACATCCCTTCTTCCGTGTGCCAACAATCGTGTTTGCCGGTGTTACATGTTTGTTTGTAATTTACTAAGCCGACTCAGCTTATGTCAATATCTGTATAGATTCTCCGTCACTTGTGATGATATCTCTAGATTCGAATCTACATATGTTTGATCAAGATGTCCATTATAATTTTTCTTCCTTGTACTATAGAGAATGCATTATCGAAATATGGCTTTTCATAGCACCATATTCATTCTTGAATGCTCTCTCAGGAGGACTCAAAGCTCTGAGCTCAACCTTAGTCAAACGTGCATTACTAGTAAAAATTAACTTGACATATAGACGTCGTAGTATGCAATGCTGTTTATAACTAATACTCTTAGGATATATAAGGTTTTGAAATAAACGCGGAGGACTATTCCACCAGTATCAAAAATTAATAATGTCTCGAAGTTTATAGCGGTACTTTCAAAATTGTGAGTCAACTCCAGCAGCCTCTTTATGAGAATTTCAGGACTGAAATATTCGATATCTTTCGTTGTAGATAATAAAACCACTTACACCTAACTGGTAACAGTTGAGAGCTAATTGTTACAAACACAGACTAGTATGAAAGAGCTAAAATATTATGTAGTACACTATCTTATTATTTATACAGTGTAATGTCTCTTTTCAGGCAACAGAAGAAGGTGACCATTGTGAGAATGAGAAGAAATTCAAGTTAATGTTAAATGTAAAGCAACGATCTCCAACAAAAGATGGCAACACCACCTCCGAAAACGGGTATGTCTAATGTATTTTTATCGTTGCACGAAATTCGATGCTGCTCTTACAAATTCAAGCCTAGATAGTTCAAACTTTCAGGGAAGAAAGTCCATAACCATTTCAAGAGTTTGATGAATATCGATTTTGTATTTTCGATTTTCTTCATTGTTAAAATCGCTTGATTCTTGTTCTGAATATCAAAACCTATATCAATGAAGCTCTTTCAACATTAAACAAAAAATACAATAAAAAATCAACATTGAATTGAACACTCAACTCTTGAATTGGTAACGTTGCCATCTTGAAGATAGTTGCTTTACATTAACCTTAAAATTATGATGGATTTAAAGCAAATATTCTTCGTGTCAGAAAGTTACATTGAAAATGAGTGATCTCCAACCCACTCATTAGATCTATATCCCAATCGATGTCAGAGTTTTGAATATGACAAACAGTTATCAACAGCCATTTAATACTTGTATACAAATATATTTCGCGAAGTATTTATACTGACTGTCCTTCTCTTTAGAACTGTGCTTCATGGGATGGAATTACAAGATGGAATTCTAAAAAAAATCGATTGTACAATTAGACGATGTCGAACTTTTGAAGAATTTTGACAACTAAAGCATGTTTCCTATTTATTTATACGCGTATGCATACTTAAGGAATCCACACTGAGAAATGAAAGATAGTATGATTATTATAGTGTATGTGTATAGATAGAGATGGTTGTGGCTTTTACAGTTAGTGTACCAAACTCAAATACAGTTTTAGGGATAACCATTACAATATTTTGAAGTATCGATGAACTAATTTACAGCAATAGATTCATAAGGAATTGTTGTTGTTAAGACTAACTTCAAATCTTAGCTGTAAACAATTTATCAGTCTAATTTGAAATAACTTTTGCTTCAATACAAGTTAGACATATTTGTGTTAAAAAAATGTAAGTGATTTCGAAGTTACAAACTAGTGTTCTGCAGTCTGTTGAAATATACAACCAAATTACTTATGAAATAAATTTTAAAAATATTATTGTTCTGAGCAGCCGTTGGCATTTCCGCAACAAATGCGGCTCCAGTTCAATAGCGAGACATTTCTGACTGTAGACGTGCAATTTTTATCATAGTAATAACATTTAAGTTGTCTTACATAGTTATGTTTTGTAATGGAAATGTTTATGCGACATACTTATTCGAGTGTCCTTTTTTCTCACATGAAATTTTGTAAAATTTCCTACTTATTAGTTGTTGAATACCAGTAATAGGTACAGGAATGAAATAAAAGTAAAAAAAAAAACAAATCTAAAAATACGAGGGTAAGTCAGTATATAAGAAGCAAAATTAAATAGAAATAAAAGTTGAATAGTTACCTGATGAAACTTGGTTTATTATTCAACGAAATCTTAATGATTATTTATTCACTTATCCCAACATTTCACGAGTTTCTCAAAGCTAACAGGGAAGAAGTCCTTTTCTTTGGTATAGTAGCCAGTTTGTAACCTCTGGAAGGGATCTGTCCCATATTCTGGAATCGGTGACCACCCAGGTGAATCTTCAGTGGGCCGAAAAGGTAAAAGTTTGATAGTGCCAAGTGTGGACTGTATGGTAGATGTTCCAGTCGTTTGTGAAACTTTAGGTCGTCATTTACAATGCTATACGCTTTTCCCTATGTGGTAATTCAGCTGTAAAACCACATCGTCGATTGACCCTGATCTTGTCTTTCACTTTCTTCGTGGTAGTAGCTCTGAGAAATTCTGTAAGACGAACTGGACCACCGGTATCACTGATGCTGGTTCGACCACAATTGAATTGTTATACCCAGTTGTAAACGAGTTTTCTGGATAAACATTCGTTACCGTAAATGGGTAACATTTCCTAGTGCACTTGCTGAGCAGATTTGCCCTGCGCCCACAGAAATAGAATTTCTCCCGTTGTTCAGCACGGGTACAATCAGCTAACACACTTGCCATCTTCCAACTGTCATGAAATACATCAACCTAGACTATAAAGCTCTGAAGAAGTCAATGACAAACGTCATCTGTTTAGCGTTTTCTTATCTTTTCAAGTGGATGTCTTTACAAGTAAAATATCATATTTTTACTACGATCAACAACATTTTGGAATATTTCGTAAACACAAATGACAGCAATATACACGTATTTACAGGCCATGAAATGTAAGAGTGACATTGAAACTCTAATTTGTACGTTATCAACCTAGAAATGATTAAAGATCAAGTGTAACCCTTATCCAGGTAAGCAGTATCTGATAGACACTGTAGCTTATATTTTTGAATGTGATTTTTCACAGCTTTTTGTGCAACCTCTGATTTTTTTTTACTTGAAAGTTATATTTCGTATAATTTTCATTACGATATACGATATAGTCATAATAAAGAGATATACAAAATATTTTTTTTTTAATTTGACTTGCAAAACCGGATATTGTATGAAAGGATATGAGGGGCGAGCGTGCTTCGTTTACCCCAGTAGATTGTTGATATAACGTTAGCCTTGCGAGCGTAAATAATGCTGGAGGTAAGGTGAGCACACGGAGTGAGTCATTTTGTAAGGCTAATAATGATGAAACGTCTACCTTTACAACTAACCCGCCTTCGCTCGCTTACTCGCCTCACAGTGATCCATGAAGCATGTATGACATGATGAAAATTCAGAAACAAGCTAAACTGAGCATTTATTCATAAGTAGTAACAATAAACATTATGTTGCTTTGAAGAAATGAGTCATCAAGTTGAACTAGACGGGAATTCAACCCCTGTCTTGCTATCAGCGGTCCAACTCTCTACGACTGAACTACCGATGCAGTTGGACCGATCTTATAAACTGTAGTCATATTATATTGTAGACAAGAGTCAGGGAGGAAATTGTGTTATTTATTTAGTGACAACACAACAGGCAATGGCCTAATTATAGTGTTAAGCTTTACAATTAGTTGTACAGAGTTTATTGACAATTGTATCTCTAAATTCTTTAGGTGACATATAGCATACGTCCAGATCATTGTGAACTGTACAGAGTTGGTTATATATAGTACAAATTCTCCAGATTGGTGACCTCATTAAGATATTGGTTCTTGCCTTTTTACAGTGGAAGAAACCAGTATTATTAACGCGAGTTTTAGATGATGGGACACGAAACTGTAATGTCGAAACTAAATCCATACAATCTAACTTATTTTGAACAATTTTTTGCAGAAATAACAGATCAGCAATGTTGCGCCTTTGTTCTAAGCTCTGAATATTGAAGTTCTTAATGACTGCATTGTAACTGTCATAAGCAGGATAGATTCGAGTTTCTTTAAAGGTCAGGAATTTAAGAAATTTTGATTGGATTTTTTCTAATTGTTGGCAATGTTTCAATTGATATGGATTCCAAATAGAAGAAGCATATTCTACCTTGGAGCGAACATAAGCATAGTAAATTTTTTCCAATGTTGATATGTTGTTGAATTCTCTTCCCGTCCTAATTACGAATCCTAGTAACTTCAAGGCTTCATTTGTTATATTTGTTACATGTATGTTAAAAGTCAATTTCGAGTCAAAAGTGACACCAAGATCCTTAACTACAGTAGGTCTGTTTAGTACAATTTTATTAATGGAATAATCAAATTGATGAGTGGTTTTATTTCTATTAAATGATAGTACTTTACATTTACTTATGTTGACTCCAAGTTGATTAATAGCACACCAGTTTGCAATATTATCTAAGCTTTGCTGAAGTCTTATGCAGTCTCCGATAGAGTTGACTTTTGTATATATTTTAAAGTCATCTGCAAATAACAATTTTTCATTATCAGACACACAATCAGGAAGGTCATTAACAAATAAGAGGAATAACAAAGGTCCTAGGTTCGAACCTTGAGGAACTCCTGAGAGTTATCGTTACTAGCCTTATATTTATCACAACACAGGTCAAAAGTTACAATTATTGCAGTATATTTTCTATTGGCTGAATATGCCTTTACGAACAGTTTATTTTTTTAATGTTTCAAACGATCATGAGTATTTTTTTTTCAAAACTGGACTGTTTCAAGAAAGATTTTATATCTTTTTGCCTGTCTAGAGGGTAATACAATGGTGATATGGAGAAAATTCGAACAAGATACGTTCTTTTTTCCCTGCTGGTCGATATACCCCTTGTTCGAAATATCCCCGGACTACCGTAAGTAATATAGCCCAATTTTTAGAGATGACTTAAAACTTCAGCAACATCAAGTAGTAGTGCAGGTCACAATAGTAAATTCTAAAAATGATCTTAATTTTAACAATGTTGAGGAGCGTCTTTTAGACACTGGTTGCTCGGTTAGTTACAAAACGAGTTTTCCTGGAGAAGCGTTGAAGTATAGAAGATATGTAATGTAAATATGAAATGTTGCTCTGAGAATTTCTTTCCCCAGTGGTACACACGTTGATAAAACTTTTTAATGTCCGCTTTTTCAACGGTTGCATACAACCAAGAAACGTTGATCCAACGTTAATTCAAAATTTTTTTGGTTGTATACGACCGTCGAAAAGGTGGCCATTAAACGGTTTTATCCACATGTGTGCTACTGGGGTTACTATTCTTTTATAATAGACTAGAAATGTTATTGACAGCAACACCCTTTATTCAAAAGTAAAATTTAAAGAAGAAGAAAACTAATTTTACTTCATATACAACATAGAATATACCCTGTACACGAGATCTACATTTACCAATACTTGGGAAATTAGTGATAAGTAATCTGTAAAAGCAGTGATTAAGACATAAGCAGTATTTTGGATGTCATTTTCAACGGTATTTTGATCTGATCTGAGAATATATATTGCAAAACTCACTGAAAGAGAAAAGAACAATTATATTTACAGGAATCTGCATCAAGGGATAAAAATGGATCCCATTTTCCAAACTACAAAATGTATCATAATTTAGGTGAATCGAAGATATTTGCATTATTGGACCTATTTTGCGTATGCTATATTATGCCTTTCAAATTTGTTTCTTCATAACATGCACCAAGCCCATTAATGTAGATCGTAGATTGAAGCATAGCGTCAGAGAGAGAGAAAACCGTAATATATTTTGATGCATAAAAAGATTAACTTAATCATATATCCTATTTCATTGAATTTAATGTTTTTCGTGTACAATAAAGAAATGAATTAAAGCCTAATCTACGTGTAGCGTTATTTAAGGTTAATGCGCAGCCAAGATCTCCAACAAAAGATGGAAGTACTATCTCTGTATTTATGTCAATTTCGTTTTATCGTTGCACGAAATTTCAATTTGCTCCTTCAAATTCAAGCCTAGTGAGTTCAAACTTTTAGGGAACAAAGTTCAAAACCAAATCAAGAGTTCGATCAATACCCATTTTCTATTTTCTTTTTGTTCTTTGTTGAAAGAGTTTCATATAGGTTTGGATATTCATTACAACAATGAAGCGATTTCAACAACGAACAATAAAAAGATAAAAATTCAGCACGGATAAAACTCTTGCATTGGTTTCTTCCCTGAAAGTTTCAACTCTCTAGAGTTGAATTTATGGGAGCCACATTGAAATTTCTTGCAGTGATAAAAATACATAGACATATACAGAGATAATGCTGCTATCTTTTGATGGAGATCTTGATTATACATTAACCTTAAAATATATCAGAGTATAGTACACAGTAGCACGCTTACTAAAATTCTGGTATATCTACTCCCTGTTGAACCTTTTGTAGGATTCACTTGGTAATCACTTCATTGTAATGATAAAAGGTCTGTCTGGTTCTGTTAAACATATCATACCACATCTATATAACGGAATTGAAGGAAGTATCTTACAACAATTAGATGGCTGACACGAATTCGGAACCTATACCTTGTAACTCTATACTATTTTGCTTCCACTTGTGATCTTCGATTTGTTCCAATTTCCGTCAATTTCGTTTTAGTTACATTCATTTTCATTTTCTGTTCCTTCCCGCTTTCGTGAAGCTGTTAAAGTTAAGTGATGTCTGGTTTTATGCAGGGAAAAACATACAATCCGTAGATCTAATGCATTTTATTTCCTTCTCTCGACCATAACGCCTTCTTTGCTTGCGAAGAATCTCTTTACAACCTCTTCTAGATTTTAAATCATTTGTGGCTTTAGTCATCTTAGGCTCAAGAGAGGAAAGAATGGGGAAGGTAGCAGCCAAGGCTTTGCTTAAGGTACCATCCCCGCATTTGCCTGGTGAAACTGAGTTAAACGCTAGAAACCTCATGCAGGATGGTCGGCTGTGGGGATCGACAACCTCTTGTATACTAAATAAAGTGGGCAAGAGGTTAAATATCTGTATCTACCAATTGTTTTCGTCCAGATAATTAATCATCAACTTATACCTTCATTCTCTGGTTTAGATGCAAATTCCTAACAAGTCTTTGATTTTTCAATTCCACAGATGCATTCTTTTCAAAATGCCTTTTCAATTGGCGAAATGTTACGCACACTTCCTTCCCTTTCAGCATGTATCTCTCTCCTACTGTTTTTAACAACACAAACGCATATCTTGTTCCTTTCCCTCTTTGAAATCCAACTTGTTTCTCTTGAATTTCTACATTCACCCTACTTAATAATTCTACATTCACCCTTATCATTCTTTTACAATGGAATCAATAAAATGTTGCTTGGCCATTCCCTTGAGTTATAAATTGTATTTCGGAGTCGCATCATTGCCCTCTTTCCTTTCCCAGACGTTTTATGAATTCCATCGGAACAATATCCAGACACATTTCTTTACTATTTTTCATTTCGCGAAGAACCTTCTGAAGTATTCCCTTAAGAAATATTCTGGACTCTATATCATAATTATCTGTTTCTGATTCTTGTTCTATATTTAATCTATGTGATCCCTGGGCTTATTTTCTTTCCATATATCCAATATACCTTTCCGATCACTAAAAAAAACACCATTTCCTTTAATCATCATATAGATTTGTTTCTCATTTACCCGAATAGCATCGTTCTTGCTTTCTTTTACACCAGATCATATCTTCATGTTCTTTCCAAGTCTTACATTTTTTGTCACCCATATCTCTCTTGTTTTGTCTGTTTCTCTTCGAAGTTTACTATTTAGCTACCCGTACATCGTTTTATCTTCTTACGTATCTCTACGTTTCCATGTTCTTCTCTCCTCTACTTTCGTCAATGTTTCTTCCTAAACTTAGTTTTTACTTATTTCATTTTTCTTCATGGGATCTTAGTAAGTTTTATGCTGCAACGAGCAAGCACTGCTTTATGAAGTACCAGGGCAATATTCATAGGATGCAAGGGGTAAAAAAATACCTGGTACGCCATGCGATTTCTTTGCTCTCTCACTTACCTCTTTTCTTGCAAGGAGGGAAAGCTAGAGTATTTACCTCCAGTATTAATGGGTGCGGAATGCTTCGGCATTAATTTTCGCCTATACTCTTTCGGTGACAAATAATACCCAGAAAAGTCCCACTGTCCATTACTACTTCCATCTGTTTGTACCGAATTTAAGAACTTTTCTTCGAACGTTTTCCGAAATTTATTTTTAATTTCTTTGTTTCTAAATATCACCAATGTTAGTTTGCTTTCTCATTCCTGTATTTCTTCTGTCTTCATTTTCACGGTTGTATGTCTATGTACGCTAAGACCAAATGAAGGACAGAGTGATTATTGGTTCATATCCAATCTGAATTGAAGACTTTATATGTACGTTGAGCCTAAGTTTATGAGTACATGTTGCGATCAAGCTATACAAAATGAATTGAAAAGTAATTATGAAAAACCATGTGAACAAAATATGCTCTTCCTTTTTACGTTTTGGTTGTTAATTTCAGAAAGAAATAATAAATTCCGCGTATGAATATACAACTATTCTAGGATAATGTCTAATACATGGATTAAAACATAAAATAGTTGTATTATTGTTACAATGTAAGTAGCTAAATATTTAATTTCCTATTACATGTTGACGGTTTGGATTTTTTTGCGTAAGTCGTTTTTTTATCAGGGAAATTCTAATAGCTTTTAATGAAATGTTTCACTTATAAACGATAGGTCTTGCCTCTGCATTGATTTTGTTTATTGCCTCACGTTCCTCTCCAGTTCGTCACATCCTGTTACGGCCTAAGAACATTCCTTAGATGCCAAAGACACTTAATCATCAAGCCGAAGACTAAGAATGATTGTTCTAACGCTCAGATATTCTACATATTGGCAACGCCGTAATGAAAGAATTTGTATGTTCCATCAGACTGCGCGTGATCAAGAGCAGCATATTGTAAGATATGGCAACATCGAGGTGGTAAACTCCATTCGTTGTTTAGATTGCGCATGCGTAAAAGAGACATAGCAATCGCATCTGCGACCATTATTCTAAACCTAGCAGTTTGGAGTTGCTGAACGTCGGATAGAATCAACAGATTGCGAATTAAGGTAGGAAAGGAAATGCTAACATTAATTATTTATGATTATTTCTTTTTTCTTCAGCATAATTCGATTATTTGGTTGCTGGCTCTTTGTTGTAATAATAATTTCTGAAACAAGTAATATTACTTAACTATGTGCAAGGTTTACCAACTGAAACTCAGAAATTATGGACTTTATTCCATTTTAAATTACCCATTATGCATGTACTCGAACTTTTGGATTCAATTGCCTATTCCGTACAGTTTTTATACCAAGTTCCTATGTTATTATAACAGAGGTTCTTCTTGTTATTTTAGATCTGATAACATTATATTAGGTTAGGTAAGGTTAAGTTAGTTTGACCGTGCTTACCCTTTACTGGAGTTGTTCCAAATGGTGACCGGATGTGCAATGCAAGTACAGTCTAATGGTTATTGGTATGTTTTTCTATTAAATTGTTAATCTCTGAAAATCTTGTTTCCGCCTCCTAATCAAGAGGACTAGCAAAAAAGCAGGTTCACTGTATAATGAAGTTCATAACAGGAAAATGGAACCATGTGGTATATGTCATTTAAAATAACTAGTTAAGTTTTATACAAGAGAATACCCTTGTATTATATACAAAAAAATAAAAGACCAGAATTTAAGATTATATTTTTTTCCTCACAGGAATCTATCCGTGAAAAACACTTTCAGCAATAAACTGTTCCTCATATCCGCTGCATCTCTTGCTGCAAAAGATGTTTCATGTTAGGCTGAGTTATTTAAATTTTAATCGCTTTTGTTTGTTGAATATAATTTCCATTTCTGCCTAAAGCCTATTTTTGGCTTTACATTCTTCAAAGTTTAATTTTTCTCCTAACTCACCAATCGTTTATCCGAACCAAACTAGTTCATACACAACTATAAACCCGTCGGAATTTTTAGGTTCCGAAAGTTTGATTGCGGATTTATGTTTCGGGCGTAAGGAAGTTCATAAAAATTAGGCAGACATCTTGATTTTGGTGCGATATTATTTTTTTTTTAAAATGGTGGATTTTATAATAAGCTTTGTGAATTATAAGACTAAGATTTCAAACTTAGTGTCGAAATGGAGGCTTTGGGGAGA